>JAFVLL020033193.1:0-46611 GCA_021397915.2 Tor tambroides | reverse complement strand
TCAGAGGGACTGAACTTGAGTGTTATTGCTAAGACAAGCATCATAATATTATTCAGGCTTAAAGATTTGACCAAGCATCTATCCCTATTAAACTTCGGTGTGAAAGACATTGTGTATTAGTATTATTTATATAGTATTATGTTTATCAATATTTTGCGTTTGCACTATTTTTATATTTCATTTTAGTTTAATTTGTAGTAATTTTATGGGATTTAAATATATATATATATATATATATATAATAGTTTCCATTTGTTTTATTTCAGCTTTATTTCAATTAACAAAATGTTTTAATTGTTTTAGTTTTAGATTTAGTAAACAATAACCACACTGGTAAGATAATGGCACCAAAATGTTTCATATTTTGAGCTTTTATTTTTATACTTTCATTTTAGTTTAGGTTTTAGTAATTTTATCGTGTGCGTTTGACACTATTATAGTTATTAAAATGTTAATTATTAAAAAAGTTTTTTTTACTTAACATTTAAAAATATTTTGTTTAGTTTAAAACGTCAATTTTATATTTTTATTTCAATTCAGCTTAATGTCAATTAACAATTAAAAAATAGTTTTAGCATTAGTTTAACAACAACACTGATGGCACAAGTTGTGCACAGCTAAGCTTGATTCATATTTTCTTCAAAAAGTAAGATGTTTATCACAGACAATAACTGATAATCTTTACAGATGAATTAACAGGTCAGTAACATTTACTGACCTGTGCATATGTGGATTCAGCAGACAGCCAATGGTTTCTCTCCCGTGACGTTCATGCTCTGCTAAATTCAGGCAGCATTCCATGGCGCAAATAGCTGGAGTGTTGGTGAACAGCTGCAGTGGTGAACTTATCCATGTAACCTCTGCTAACCCCACACACTCACGTACACGCACACACTTCCACCACTATATTTAACCCTAATGGAGACAACGGCACACTAGACATCTGTTGAACACCAGCAGCTCTTTCACTGCATTGTTAAACGGCTCATCCCTATCTAATGTGAAAATGGACACTTGTTCACAGACACACATATAGAGGGACAGGTGAGGGATCTGTGCCTTTATAGGGACACGTTGGCAGTAGTTATAATAGAAATGTTCTTTAGGTTCCGAACTGAATGCTGTGCTTGTTTAATAACTAAAAATCACAGTTTTAATAAAAACAGTAACTTAATTTTATTTAATTATTTAAATTATTTTTAATGTTTTATTAATTCAATTTATTTAAAATGTATGTATTTTTGTTATTTTAGAAATAATTTTATTTTAGAAATATATTTTATTTTGTTATTTTTTTTTTATGTTTATGTTTAAATGAAAGTCCTCTGAGAATCCAGTAAAGCTAGAATAAGATCAACTGTAATATATTTACTCTTAGACAGGTGGAGGAAACCTTTTAAAATAAATAAATAAATAAACAAACAAACATTGAGGAAATATTAAATGAAGGTATTAATTATGCTTACCAATATACAATATTCTTATACAGTATAATTCTTGTATTTGAGTGTACACAGTTTTATTTTATAATAGTTTTTTTTCCAACAGGTTATCAATACATGTCTTCTTGTAAGAAGTGGGCGGGGCCACTGAAGGGTCTCGTCGGCTGCCATTGGATGAGGCCCACTGAAGGCGGGACCTAAACAACCCCCACTACTCATCCATACAGCCCTTCACTAATTCACTTCATTTCTCAAAGCAGTGAGAAACGCGCTTTGTCTGTATTGTGATCAAACCACACGAGGAAAAGACCTACAGGAACATAAAGCAGCCGAAACACTGGAAACTTAAAGCAAGAACAGCATTTCTCATTTTAGTCCTGAAGATCTGTGAACCCAGGAGCTTACTGACCGGTACGTAATACATGTTTACTGGCAAAGTGTGATCTGTTCGTCTTTTAAGTACTTTTAAGAGATGCATAATTAATAAGATCAGACAAAAATGAGTGAAAGAAAATACTTGAGTTAAATTTAATTTATGGGGAAAATGGACTCGTTGTGAATATATCAGTTATTGTAGACTCAAAAAAATACTGTTATACCCTTATACCCTTTCCTTTGTGATGGTCTTATAGAGCTGTACCGTATTATGTAAATATAGGCTATATATGTGTGTGTGTGTGTGTGTGTGTGTGTGTGTGTGAAATATGTCTATAGCTTCTTTTATTTACTTTGTGAGTCAGTAACGTCACGTGCATTTTTTTGACCAGATATGTTACTCAGAAATACATTAAAAATGCAGTTCATACATAAATTGACTTGAATACCCCTCTTCTATGATGAACATGCTTTAAAGTTATTTATTTATTCATTCATTTATTTTTATTCATTATATATTTTTTTCATGGCTTAAGAGTAAAAAACGGTCTTAATTAAAAAGGTAAAGTTAATTAAAAAGCTGAAATAAACAAAATAAATAAATGTTAGTAGCTTGGCAGTAATATTCAGAAATAATATTATAAATAATAAAAACATAAACATATTATTATTAACTTTATTAATTAATTTTATTTTTTTAAGTAATTTGTTGTATTTCTGTCTTCATTATGGCACATTAATTTTAAGGGTGCATGCTCTTGTCCTCAGGGGCCATGAAGTGGCTAAACAGATCATTAGAAGATTAATTATCTGTTTCAGGACTGACAACAGTGCTAATAATTAAGGCCAATTCTATTTATAAATGTTAAAATGACATGCATATATCTTCAGATGTATACTATATTTTCCAGCACTTACTTGCATTTCATATTCCATATCAGCTGCATGTACCCTCCTCTCATTTTAACATGATATCTTAGCAGGAGGTTTATCTTTCAGCTTCCTTTCCAAATGGGGCTTCTAGCTGAGTTTAAGAGAGCCTACTTGGGTTTTAGTTCAACTAATATATCTTGCATATATCTGAATTCTTTATTCTTGCGGCAGTGTACTGAATATTGGCATGCCAGATGGCCTGTAAGCATGTCAGTTCTGAATCTTTGGGTTCTCTGAAGCTTATGGTCAGCAATCAGCGAACAAGGGGTCAAGAGGTGACGGAGAAAGTGGGAAATCAGCATAAGGTACTCGATAAAACTAGAAAAAAAGAAAGATTTGAATGTGGCCCAACATTAGTTTGCTGAGAAGTTACACAAGCAGACTAAAAGTCTGGCACAAAAGTCAGATTTTGATTTCATGTCATGTTGTAATGGATGGGGCAATACAGTATGACGCACTTTGAAAGTGAATGGACAGTAACGATCAATCGATAGTTTACATAGTGGCCAAAATCTAAAGAGGTGTGACTGTGCAATGAGGCAAACATCTGTTTTTCAGTGAACTTCACTGAGAAACCTTTACAATCAGTGACCGTGAGTAAACAAGTATATCCCAGAATTTTCTAGAGACAAATGCATTACATCAGCTCAACGTGCCTGACCAATCGTATCGCTTCCTCAAACTTTGTTCTGGATGTAAATATTTGCATCCAGTGAGGTCAGAGCTCCTGGGCTGGTGCTGACAGAGAAGAGGTCACCGACCTCACGTCCAAGGCCACATATGAGCATATGATTTCGTAGGACGGCAGTCATGTCTGATTTGAGTGAGGTCTTGGAGTTCCTTTAGATTGCTATTATTCTCTGTAAATTTGAGCTTGACTTTGCCATGTGACATTTATATTTGTGCTTTTGAGTCACAAGACTGATCACGTGAAAATTTTTAGTGTTTAATTTTATCATCATTGCATAGTGGTTCCCACCATATATCACAACTGTAGCCATTTACATTTGTAAGACATTTTACTTTAAAATGATGTTTTTTCAAGTGAAACAAGATATTTAAAGAGAAAAAAAACAACACACTCAAATCATACAAATCAGGGGCTAATTCATATGAATTCTTGCAGTCTTGTTCGTACATTTTTGTACGATCTGCACTGATTCAGGGGTGGACATTCATGCTTAATGGTTTTTTTTCTTCTAAAAATTGTACATTTCTATATCATTCACATTGCAAAAATTTAGAAGACATCACCGCCTTAAAAAATACATTACATTACTCGTGTTATTGGGTTGACTTGATTTTATAATTAGAAATTGATTGGGTTGTGAAAAGTGGGCACTACATACCAGAATCCAGTCAGGTGGATTAAAGTGCAGTGATAGATAGATTTACCAGTTGAATTCATGTGAGCCATTTAAGTTGCATGTACAAAATACCATGGTTTCGTACAATTACAATTTTATATATATATATATATATATATATATTTACATTTACAGTATATATATAAAATTACATTTACAGAAACTTTGTTAACTGAATAAAAAAACATAAAAAACATGTACACATTCTTTATTTAGCATTTTGTAGATCTTGCTCCATCTGAAGTACTTCCCAGAAGGACTTGATAGCATAGATAGATAGATGATAGACAAATAGATAGATTTCTCTCTCATTACATGGAATCAGTGTGTGTATTAAAACCAAAACAGTAAATAAAACTGTAATAAAAACAGTATTAAAAAGTTCATTAATATCACAATTTGGAGACATCTTCACTTAAACCGATTACATAGCTATTAAAAACAAACATAATACAGACAGAGTAAGAACATCACTGATTTTTATCTGTAAAATAAACCTAAGCTGCCAGTTTGGTAAAGAGCAATCATTGCACAGGTCAGATCCTTCTGACCTCAAACAGGTCAAACACGGCACTAGATTGGTGTTCTGTGAAGTATTTTGGAGTAAATAATGTAGTATGCACATATGGTATGGTAAAACTACCACAGTATTCATTTGTAAGGGGTTCAGTTACTAAGTGCCTGGTATGGTTAACACCAGGGCTAGCAGGACTTTGTCTGAAGAGTGCTGGTTGTGAAAGTGTTGAACCCCAGTTTACCCTCAGCAGCCTCTGGGGCTTTAATGTAAAACAGTGGGCAGGTGGCCTTTTGACGCTCAAATTGACGCTTGAACTTCAGGCTTGCTCATAAAAAGAATAATGAATGTTTGCTGTCTGCTGTTGTAGGTGTTCTGCACTGCAAAGCTGCCATTTGCTTTAGATTGCTTTTTTTATTATGTTTTGAAAGCAAGAGCTCTGATTTGTAGCGACTTTAAAAGAGCAATATTGTGCTGTGTGAAACATTCATCCTTGAATGTTGAGCTGCTTTAGTTTAGGACCAGTTTAAAGGTACAGATGCCCTCATTTATTAATTGGAAGCTGACGGAAGGAGGCATTTAGTCTCAGAGTGCCAATTATATGTGATTCACTGTTTGCCAAACAGTTCAACCTGCCTAATTAAAAGCTCCCTTGTGCAAGTATGAGTTTAATTGACATTATCCGCATGTCTTTCAAATGATTTCCTATACTCATCACCACGGTCAAATCAAATTCAATCACATGATGTCACTGTCTGCAGATGTTGACAGCCACACTTGTTACTCAACCATGCACAACTAGTTAAGCATATTAAGTGGGTAAAACCTGTTATCTTCCTCCTGCATGCGCACACATTTAAGGTGACTGTCAGTTATTTGTGGGAACAGGTGTGGGAGTTTTGTTGTCGGACCAGGTCAGAGAATTTGAGACGGGATGAAATAATGTAAAAATAATTGTCTGTGAAATATATATGCCTGTAAAATATATGGCTCACAGCATTATTTTGCTAATCACACATTAGCTGCTCAATAGTGTTCCTGGGTAGTAATGTGACTTTTTTTTTCTTCAATATCATGAATTCAGAGATTAAGTCATTTTTTTTTCCCACTAGTCCATGCAAGTGTAGTTGTATACAATTGGTATATATATATATATATATATACACACACACACACACACACACACAAACATATATGCACTAAAAATGTTTATGAAATAAAAATACATTTATATGCATTTGTTATATATTTTATTATGTAGATTTATAAATAGTATAAATATAAAGTATAAAAATTTAAGACCTCTCTCACTTGTATTGACCAGTGGAACATTCATGGAAAAGAATGTAAGGAACATTTTTATTTATAGTTATTATAAAAATACATGCTTTCTTACTTTCCTTATCATAAATTCCATAAAACTCACAATGCCTATGGGACCATGTTCAACCCCAAAATGGTTTGAGATAAGTCATGTTTGCTCTGCTGTGCAATAGGGAACATCTAAACATGGTCTGTTTTGCATGTGTAAAGTACCAGCCAACAGGCTTGGGATTCAGGAGCCGGACGTGCCAACCAATCACAGCGTAGGTTGTGTTCTCTCTGCTATTGGCTTCAAGAGCTGAGATGTTTTGAAGCAACACGGAACAAACAGATCAGGAGAGTAAATAAAGATCCAGACCCATAACATTAGCGCTGCTGGTGTGGGGAAAAAGCATTAGACTGGAGGAACAAATAATAATAAAGTCAGTTTATATTAAATCCATCTCTCCTTGACTCCAGAACCCTCATAAAAGAGATTCAGAGAGACCTTACAAAAGTCATAGACGACTGTGTACTCGTTGTGCATGAGATATTTATAAAGGAGACTTAGTTTGTCTATAGAGGCTGGAGCCCATCTGGTTCTGTTTCTTGACTCTAGTTTGAGGTGTTGGTCAGTGTGACGTCTGTATTATTATGAATGTCAATAAGGCAGCAGCACATTGTTGAATGGTCATCAAGGACAGTGCATTGTGTGAAACAGCTGCGAGGGATGATAAAACTGATCGTGACAGGTCTTCTTAAAACTGAGCTTTACACCTGAGTTATCATATTTCGCTCATCTCACAAGTAGTTAGTCGTGGTGGACTAACCCTTTGATTGCCTTCTGGCCACTTTGTTACTGCATATTGCTAATTATTATTATAATGCGTTCTTACACGCTCTTTTTCTGACCGTCTACTGACCTTCCTGTGTCTGCAGAAAGACTAGCTGACCTGTATTCCATCTCAAAGTGCCTCACCGAGTTGCTAAATTTATCAGCTCAAATAGACGTCTTTAATGACCTTGGCTGCAACCGGTTTTCTTTACTGGTCAACTCGACATTTAGCAGCCTCAGGGCTGCCAAAAACGTGTATCGCAGGCAGCCTCGGGACTCCATGCCCTTCATATCCTCACACATCATCGTCATGTGAAATTCAAGGTCCTGCCAGAATTCAAACCCCCTCTGGACCCCAAAGAGGAGCTGCTGTTTGTAGTGCCTGATCAAAAGCTTATTTTGATCAGGCACATTATCCTGTTGATGCTGATTATTCAAATACAGGCATAATTTAATAATACCTCAGTGAGGATAAATTGTACATTGAGTTGGTCATTATTGCACAGTGAACCGTGACAGGGTGATCGGGGGTTTATTCGGAAGGGTTTGTTTTGGAACTGTACATTATCCAAATTTTATCTGAGTTTTTAATTGAATATAATGTTTTTTTTCTGATTTAATGCTAAAATAATAAGAAACTTAACAAAACTTAAACAAGAAATGTGGGTTTAATGTTTTTGATAAAAAGGCTGCATTTATTTGATTAAAAAATACAGTAAAAACTGTAATTTTGTGAAATATTATTACAATTAAAAATAGACATTTTCTATTTGAATATATTTTAAAATGTAATTTATTCTGGTGATGCAATGCTGAATTTTGCAATGCAGTCTTCAGTGTCACATGATCCTTCAGAAATCATTCTAATATGCTGATTTGCTGCTCAAGAAACATTTATTGTTATTATTATTATTATTATTATCGATATTGAAAACGGTTGTGCTGCTTCATATTTATGTAAAACCATATTTTTCCAGGATTATTTGATGAATTGAAATTGAAAAGAACAGCATTTATTTAAAATCTTAACCAATATTAACTATTTTGGTGTTTAATGATAACATAAATCATCATCGTATGATTTCTAATCAGCCACAGAATATTTTTAAAAAGTTTCCTTGCCGCTCTGACTTATTATAATGCTAGTAGTATTAAATTTTAATCGTACTGGAATATAATCTCAAGTCTGCATCAGTCTCATTTGGAAATGGACTGGACTCAAGACTTTCCTCAATGATCAGGCCGTAAACGAACACACTCATGCACTTCTTCACAAGAGCTTCTGGTTTCCCTCGCAGACAGTTGTTGTTGTGAACGGTCTGTGTTAAATATATCATGATAGCTGGGCGTCTCAATGGCCCTACTGTTTTACACATTCTCCTGCAGCTTCCAGAGTTCAGTGGACTAAAACCCTCAATCATACAATAAACAGTAACTCTGTTCATGTTATTGAGCCTCCATCTTTCCAGGGAACGTGAAGAGACTTTTCGCTGAAGAGCGAGAACATCTGCTGGCCTAAAATGACACTCTGGTGGGCCGTGCCTCATTGTTGACTTTGTAAACTGACGGCTTAATAGCGTGCATAAATGGAAATTAGGACTCGGGGGAAACTGGCCAAAGGCCAGTCACTAAATTGTTGAATAATCCTGGTGAATTTTTAGTTGACATTTCTTTCGATGAGCGCAGTGCCTTAACTGTACCGGTTTATAAATGGGAATTTGATGTGGTAGTGATAGTGATGTGGCTGAATTTAGATGATTTCTCAAGTTAATTTGTGCGTTACTGACAGGTGGCACACAATGCAATGTTTTGAAGATGAATCAGAATTTAGAAGAAATAATATTTGCCATATTTAATTAACATGAATGGTCTTAGAGGGTTAGTTCACCCAAAAATGAAAATTCTGTCATTAATTACTCACCCTCATGTCGTTCCAAACCCGTTAGACCTCCGTTCATCTTCGGAACACAAATTAAGATATTTTTGATGAATTCTGAGAGCTCTCTGATCCTCCCAGACAGCAATGTAATTACCACGATCAAGGTCCAGAAACGTAGCAAGGACATCGGTAAAATAATCTATGTGACATCAGGGGTTCAACTGTAATTTTACAGTTACGCAGTTAATTTTACAGAAGCTACGAGAATACTTTTTGTGCGCAAAGAGAATAAAATCAATGACTTTATTCAACAATTTGTCTCCTCCGTGTCACCCTAGAGCCATTTTGGAGAGTATCCACTGAATGTAAACAACGTATGGTGTTCTGTGTCAGCTACGCCACGCGGATTTTTTTATTTCAGTTTTAGTGATTTTACTACTTCAACTTTTTTAATTTCATTAAGTCTCCAAAGCAACATTTCTATGTTTCATTTAAGTAAAAAAAAAAAAGTTAGCTGTCAAAGCAACATTTCTGATTTTCATTTAGTTTAACTTGATGCAGAAAATAACTAAAACTAAAATGAAAACTAATAAAATAAATAATTAAATAATAAAAACTATATGACATACTAATAAAAATGACAAAAACACAACAAAAATGATAAATAGTTAACTAAAACAAAATATACAAATGAAAACTAATTAAAAATATGATAGGTCAATGATATTAAAATAACACTGGCTTTAGTTTTTATTTAACAATAACAGCCCTGAACATATAAGACAAATTATAGGTGTTTACAGTTAGTTAATATTCATATAGTTTCAAATTTTGATCTTTTTCAGCAACTTGGAATCAGACAACTCACACGTGGGATATCGACTACTTCCACCATGGAACCTGCCGGATCAGAAATGAGCATCCTGCCCAATGGGAAAGGTCATGAGCTGGGAGAGGACATGTGCATGCCGATGAAGACTATGATGGAGGAAGAACAGTGAGCACTTTTAAATATTCCATTTTATCTGTAAAAACTTCATGGATATGCGCTGTAAGATAAGATAGTTGCACGTGTGTCTACATAACGGGAAGTGTTTGCTTTCTCTTGTACCACCTGCATGAAGAACCAGGCCGCTTTAAACGGTGGTTCTTAACTGGTCTTGCTCCTTGATTATTAGCATTGCATTTTCCCTGCAACCCATTTGAACTTATATCATTTTCACTGTGTCTCTGTGCTTCTGTACCGAGGTCTATCGATGCAAACTTTCTTTTGTATACTCCTCAAATCACTTTTATCTTCTGGCATGGTGTGTTGACTTGTCTAAGTGCATGTTTACCCTCTTTTTCACTCCTGCTCGATGATGGACCTTCTCACACTCTCTATCAACCCTCAGAAACGGTACCCATCACGGCAGGTATGTCAATAACAGGAAACCAATGACTACTCGATGCAGTTAGGGCAATTGAATTGATGCAGCTTGCGAGGTCATTGTCAATTAAATGTCAACTGTCGTCCGTCCAACAGGTTTGATGATCCTGACAGCACAGTGGCTGAGAACATTGAGTTCCTGCCCAACGGCGAGGGAAAGAAGCCACGTTTCACTGATGTAAGTATGTGCAGCATTTGCCGTGAACTTTCAACCGAACGCGTATCACGGATAGAAACTGAATGATATTTGACTGTGTTGATGTTCTCAGACAGCTGTTGTAAGCAGTGCTTTTGTCATTTTGTTCTGTTTTAGTTGCTCATCAGTTTCATTTTCTCTCTTAGTTTGAGGGGAAGACCTCTTTTGGCATGTCAGTCTTCAATTTGGGCAATGCCATTATGGGCAGTGGGATATTGGGATTGGCCTACGCTATGGCCAATACTGGCATACTGCTTTTCTTGTAAGTGAAGTCCCTTCATTACTCTCTTAATGACAGATTGGCAGGAAAAGTAATTGATTGTTGGCTGTTTGTTCTGATGTGAAGCATCAGTGAATCATCTCAAAGTCATGTAAATGAACCTGTCACGTCCAGCCCTCAATGAATCAGCGTTTTCACTTCATCTGAATGTTAAGCATTTGGCACTTCATTGGCTGTCTAATTGCCATGGTAATTAAAGTATTGTTTTACATGTGTTATTTTTCCAGACATGCTCTTGAATAATTGAGTGTTCCCTTTTGGAGGCTGTTAATGTTGATGGTATACCAGAAAGGGTTTTCTATGGAAAACATCCGCCCCATTGTGTTATATTAAATGACACATTAACCACCATTTGGCCTTTTTTAAATCAGCCCATATTTCTCTCACACACACACACACACACACACACACACACACACACACACACACACACACACACACACACATATAGGCTATATATATATAGTAATGTTGTGATATTATAGCAATATAAAAATAATGGTTTTCTATTTTAATATACTTTAAAGTATAATTTATTCCTGTGATGCAAAGCTGAACATGATCCTTTAAACATCATTTTAATATGCTGATTTATTGTCAATGTTGGAAACAGTTGTGCTGCTTTTTGGAACCTGTGATACTTCAGGATTCTTTGATGAGTAAAAAGTTAAAAAGAACAGCATATATTTAAAAATAGAGATCTTTCATATACACTACCATTCAAAAGTTTGGGGACAGTAATTTTTTTTTCATTTTTTGAAAGAAATTAATACTTTTATTTAGCAAGGATGTGTTGAATTGATAAAGAGTGATAGCAAACACTTATTGTTAAAAAAAATTCTATTTTTATATATAATACAAAATACATTAAGTGTCAAATAATAACATGCATTTGTGTGACTTGACATTTGCTCTTTATTTCCCTCCTTCCTAAAATTTTCCACTGGTTAGCTCCACCCCTCTCATCTATCCACGGCCCCAGAAAGGCCATGACCTGGGCTGGCCACGCCTCCTCCCTTCTTCAAACACATCCTTCTTTTTAGGAACCCCCGCCCTCATCCAAATATAGTTGTCATATTTGGTTTCTCTCACGGCCCGTCTTTGGCCGGGGGAGACGTCTGAGGCGTCCGCAGCTCCAGTCAGGTTACAGGGAACTAAATACCGCTGATCAAGTTACCCAACGGGCCAAGACTGCTTCCTCCAAAGATAGTCTAATTTCCGGGTATATAACAAGAAATTCATCAACCTCAGTTTGGGGAGAAACTTCACACACCCCTCTCAAGAGGCAGTATAAACAACTCCAGTGTGTTTACTTTTTCACTCCACAAAAGACTCGCCTTGTATAAATGAGCAAATGGGTTTGGTTTTCTGGGGTATTTGTGTGCAGTTGTCATCAGGAGATGACTTTATAGGCAGTATTTAAAAGAGCCATATAATATAGCATATAGCATGTGCATATATACTAATAAGGACACATTTATGTTTAAATGAGCAATGCAAATTCACATATTTTATTGAGGTGACTTCCTCTTGCATACTGAATTGGTAGGTAGCTGTTGAAGTCAATAGTCCATGAGAACATTTGAATAGAGTCGTTTCAGAACTCATTTCATGCCCATTGTTAATTACTTGTCATTTATCAGGTGCCTGTCATCCAAATAGACTTGCAATACAATAAATTCAGGGACAGTTTGCCTCCTGGGGTGAAGCGCCTTCCCGAAAGCACACTAAACGCTTTCCACCATTGTGTAGAGAAAGCTTTTAACAGATTTGCCTACATCAAAGTTGGCATACCCAAAGTTTCCATTACACAAGCTAAAAGAAAAAAGTGGGGTAAATTGTTAAAATTGGTTGGTGGTGTGTTTGATCGCGGGGTTTCACAGAATAGCTTATCAGCAGATGTACTTTTTTGGTTCCAATACAAACACTGGCGCTTTCCCAAGATTCATTCAGAAGTAAATCTTATTCAACAACATTAATACATCTGAAAATCTTATTATATTAGACACATGCATGCAGTGCACTTGGAACTCCAGCTGTAGATTGCTGGTTTAGTTTCTAATCTTAAATATCTGTGCTGGATACCTAATACTGCAGGTCATTTTATTACAAATGTCTGCTAAAGTCATTTTGGTAAGTATAAAGTAGTACATTAATGTCCAAAAGAGGAAATTTGATGGTTCTTCTTGGAAGATTTGTATGGTTGAATTTCTAAAGACACTGTATATTAGGTCTAGCAGGTGTAGATGGTGTTGTGCAGATGTGGAGTGATTGTGATGGTTGTATTTTGTCTTCAGGTTTCTCCTCACGGCGGTAGCTGGTCTCTCCTGCTATTCTATTCACCTCCTGCTGAAGTCCTCAGGTGTTGTGGGTAAGATGAGGCTTTTTCTCCATCAGTGTGTTGTGTGGTTGTGTCCTCATCAGGTGGACAGATACATAAGTTAACACACAGGTACTGAATTAACTGCATTTTTATTGTAATTTGAAAATAAATTCCCTGAAATATGACTAAAATATATGGTTAAATATAGTGAAGAAAAAACAGTAACACTGGACTAGCACTAGCTAATAATATAATATAGGTACATTTATTGATCAGCTGGCCTAATTAAATAATAATTAAATCATTTAATTATTAAGTTAATTATTATTAACTAAACAATTAAATCATTTTATAATATTTATAATTTAATTTGATAATATTTTATAATATTGTGATATGTATATGTGTATATACCATTCTTACTGTTAAACACATAATTGTAAAATTTGGCATCACACCATAAATAATAAATGTCATAATACAAATTTTTTTTTTTGATGATTACTCATGCTTTTTTTAAGCATTTTTATGCAGTTGATGACATTCTTTGTGAATTGTTGCGATGGCATTTCCTTTCTGAAAACACCATTTTAGGGCTTATTGAGTTTCCATGTTAAACTGTGGTGACCGCAGGCAACGATAATCATAACATGAGATACGGTGTTTTGTGGAAACTTGGCTCCGGTGGTGAGATTTTCTTTTCTCTCTTCATGTTTTACTGACATTTATTTCCAGGAATCAGATCTTATGAACAGCTGGGATTCAGGGCCTTTGGAATGACAGGGAAGATGGCGGCCGGAATCGCAATCACTCTTCAAAACATTGGAGGTAAAGAAAATCAGACATTAAAATTAGCCAAAACTTATAGATGTGAAAGATCTTGTTTTATTCATCTTTATTCTGTCTTTTCTCTTAATTAATTTCGTTAATTTTTAGATTTTCCTCTCTGCTTTTGCCAGTTAACTTCCATACCTGTGCTTTCATTCACACACTTTCTGAATTGGCAAAATTATGAAACTTGCTTTATGCTGATAATTAACACTGTTTGTTTGGATGAATCTTTTGACACATTTCCATTTTATTTTATCCCAAAATTATTATTGCTGCCTGTTCTTGACAGGATTTGGACTCACACTTTTTAGGAATTATGTGACTTTTCACATTTATATTGTGTATTATTTTTAAATAACTTATAATAAATAAAATGTTTTGTTTTTATTTAGCAAGGATATTGATTGACTCAAATTCATATGCTAATAAAAATACAAAATTATTACCACATTTATATATATATATATATATATATATATATATATATACATACATATATACAATCCGAATTCTGGAAATGTTGGGACGTTTTTTAAATTTGAATAAAATGAAAACTAAAAGACTTTCAAATCACATTAACCAATATTTTATTCACAATAGAACACAGAGAACATAACAAATGTTTAAACGGAGAAATTTGAAACTTTTATCCTCTAAATGAGATGATTTCAAATTTTATGCCTGCTACAGATCTCAAAAAAGTTGGCACGGGGGCAACAAAGGGCTGAAAAAGCAAGAAATTTTGAAAAGATTCAGCTGGGAGAACATCTAGCAACAAGTTAATTGACATCAGGTCTGTAACATGATTAGCTATAAAAGGGGATATCTTAGAGAGGCAGAGTCTCTCAGAAGTAAAGATGGGTAGAGGCTCTCCAATCTGGGAAAGAGTGCATAAAAAGATTGTGGAATACTTTAAAAACAACATTCCTCAACGTCAAATTACAAAGGCTTTGCAAATCTCATCATGTACAGTGCATAACATCATCAAAAGATTCCGAGAAACTGGAGAAATCTCTGTGCGTAAGGGACAAGGCCGAAGACGTTTGTTGGATGCCTGTGGTCTTCGGGGCCTCAGATGACTCTGCATCACTCATCGGCATGATTCTGTCATTGACATTACTAAATGGGCCCAGGAATACTTCCAGAAACCACTGTCAGTAAATACAATCTGCTGTGCCATCTGCAGATGCCAACTAAAACTATATCATGCAAAATGGAAGCCATATGTGAACATGGTCCAGAAGCGCCGTTGTGTCCTGTGGGCTAAGGCTCATTTAAAATGGACTGATTCAAAGTGGAAAAGTGTTCTATGGTCAGACGAGTCCAAATTTGATATTCTTGTTGGAAATCAGGGACACCGTGTCCACCGGGCTAAAGAGGAGGGAGACCTTCCAGCGTGTTATCAGCGTTCAGTTCAAAAGTCAGCATCTCTGATGATATGGGGGTGCATAAGTGCATATGGTATGGGCAGCTTGCGTGTTTTGGAAGGCACTATGAAAGCTGAAAGGTATATAAAGGTTTTAGAGCAACAAAGACGATGTCTATTTCAGGGAGGGCCTTGTGTATTTCAGCAGGACAATGCAAAACCACATAATGCAGCTATTACAACAGCATGGCTTTGTAGTAGAAGAGTCCGGGTGCTGAATTGGCCTGCCTGCAGTCTAGATCTTTCACCTAGAGAGAACATTTGGCGCATCATTAAACGAAAAATACGTCAAAGACGACCACGGACCCTTCAGCAGCTGGAAACCTATATCAGGCAAGAATGGGACCAAATTCCAACACCAAAACTCCAGAAACTCATAACCTCGATGCCCAGATGTCTTCAAACTGTTTTGAAAAGAAGAGGAGATGCTACACCATGGTAAACATGCCCCCATCCCAACTATTTTGAGACCTGTAGCAGTCATCAAATTTGAAATGAGTTCATTTTGTGTATAAAATTGTAAAATTTCTCAGTTTAAACATTTGTTATGTTATCTATCTTGTATTGTGAATAAAATCTTGGCTCATGTGATTTGAAATTCTTTTAGTTTTCATTTTATTCAAATTTAAAAAACGTCCCAACATTTCCGGAATTCGGGTTGTATATGTGTGTGTGTGTGCAGAAATACATTTACAAAATACAAAATAAATAAAAACAATTTTTATATATTGCAAAGTTGCACATTTTCCAAAAGTGAAAAAAATAAATAAAAAATTTAAAAAACATATTTATTTTTTATTCAAATTTAAAAAACGTCCCAACATTTCCGGAATTCGGGTTGTGTATATATATGTATGTATGTGTATGTATATATATATATATATATATATATATATATATATATATAAAAGTTTTTTAATAACAAACATTTTTCTTAAGTTATATAGATTTTCATAGTTTTATAGTTCCAGCAGAATACAGCAGTTATAATATTTTGAATGTGATTCTTCTAATTTACTCATTTTTGTCTTTCCTATAGCCATGTCCAGTTACTTATACATCGTCAAGTCAGAGTTCCCACTGGTCCTGCAGGCGTTTTTGAAAGCAGATACCAGTTCAGGGTAAGGACTTTAGAGCGTCATTGTAAAATGCTGAAATGAAATGAGAAAATCTTGACCTTTGCTCAAAATAGCATTTTGTCAGTTAAACGTGAATGAATTGACAAATCTCCGTTGACTCTGTAGCCGCTGGTATGGACATGTACTGTCATTATCAGCTGACAATGTCACCGTTGAGGTCAAATACCTGCGGTCCACTGGGGCAAACACTCAAAAATCTCAACCTGGCATCTAGGGGAGGTGTTGTGGGCTCTGTGAACTGTGATTGGTCAGTTAATAAGAGAACGGCAGCTGATTGGCTGATACTATCTCTTTCCCACCACACCTCTGTCCTTCTGCACTTGACAGCTGCTTTAAATAAGCGTATCGTCATGGCAGTGTCAGTAGACACAACTCGTTTCTTATGTCTGAAAACAAACGCTGGGTTATAACTTTATTCAGCTGCTTATGTTTTCAGGTTAGATTCTAGTTTAGCATGTTTTATCAAGTTTAAATATTGTGTGGAAAACAGACCCATCATAGTGTGTTTATAAGAAGCAAACAGATGCATTTTTATTTTTTTTAGTGCCAAAAGACATGATCTTAATTACAAGCACTGTTGAATTAAATGCACAACAAAGACACAATTTTATCTTTAAGCCCCTGAAGCCATTAAAGGTTAGCCATCAGAATCTTCTGTCTGCTGTATTTCAAAGTTCTTGGATTAGTATGAAGGCTTTCAATTAACAGAGTGCAAGTGTAGATGGACAAGGTGATTTATTTATATGATGACTGTAATACTCACTTCTCAGACTTCTCAGTGCTGTACTGAACAGGTCAACATTTTTTATAAATTGTGCAAAGATGGAGGCGTGTGCTTCAGTGTTAACATTATGCATTGACTCAGAGCTTTTGTATAATTTCAGGACCAGGTGCAGCCTGAAGTGATGCTTCTACACACACACACACACACACACACACACACACACACACACACACACTCACTCACTCACTCACTCACTCACTCACTCACTCACTCACTCACACACAGACACACACACACACACACACACACACACACCATATTTTAGATATATTTATATAAACGTAATAGTATATAAATGTGCATTTCCTGCACCAGTTTATTGGAAAATACATCTGCTGGATAAATGGGTATTTCAACATTAATATTTCAGTGTTTAAATGTTGCTATGCAAAAGTCGGCATGTAAAATCATATGTATTACTTCGACACATAGTCCATTTATTGTATTGCAGAGGAATCTTTATGCCCCTCATTCATTTCCACGTATAGTAGTCTACATATAGTCTGAGAGGGCGAGCATCGGTACGCCAGCCCCCCCTTCAGTGCCTGAATACCGGGACAAGTGGGGATTTGCGGAGAGGGTCTGAAAATAGAGGAGTCTCAAACAAGGCCTGGATCTACACACTGCGCAACACCTTGTGACTCTGTGTGTGTGTCCTCGTGTTCACAGTGTGGTGGTTACTTGAGTCCAGGAGCGGGAGCTGCGCCATGTTGCAGTCGGCTTTGGGCTATATTAGATGGTCTGTGTCACTAGCGGCCACAGCAAATACAACATACTGTCTCATAAATCACAAGAATCGCAGACTCAGACTCAGGCTGGAATCGGAAGGAGTTAGACAGGTTGATTCTGGAATAGTGTACATGTTTTCCACAGCCACACAAGTGAAGATGCTGTTAGTTTGTCACAGGCAGAGGAACAGAAAAGGAGACCAGAAGACAAATTGACACTAAATAGGCACTGAGAGTTATGAATCCTTTTTTTTTTTTTACTGTTTGCTGGTTTATTTTGTTGTCCTTTTTATTCATGCTTCATTTACAGCTCTTATTATAAGATATCAGATCTGATAACCATATCTGGATATTAGTGTACACTACTGTTCAAATGTTTGGGGTTGGCAAGATTTTTTTAATGTTTTTGAAAGTCTCTTATGTTTATCAAGGCTGCATTTATTTTATTAGAAATACAGTAAAAACTGTAATATTGTGAACTATTATTATTTAAAATAACTGTTTTCTATTTGAATATGCATTCAAATGTAATTTATTCCTGTGATCAAAGCTGAATTTTTAGGATCACTACTTCAGTCTTCAGTGTCACATGATCCTCCAGAAATCATTCTAATATACCGATTTGCTGCTTAAGAAACATTTCTTATGATCAATGATGCAAATTCAATGATGCATGTTCAACAGAACAGCATTTATTTAAAATGAAAATCTTTTGTTACAATACAAATGTATTTGTCACTTTTGATCAATTTAAAGCATCTTTAAATTAATCTTTGATGAAAAAAGTATTAATTTCTTAAAAAAAAAAACTCTCACTGACCCCAAACATTTGAACTGTAATGTGTCAGATATCATTTGGAGATTGCAAGTTATGATCAGACAAAAAGTAAGTTTATCTTCTGGGAAAAATGTAAAGTACTAAAAGTAAATAAGTTCACAACCAAAGTGAACATTAATCACCATAATGGTGACAAACATTTACAGTATGCTGCCTCTGTTTGATGTTTTGCACTAAATTGTTGTGTTATAACAGACTAACTGATCTAAACTGAAATCGCAGTAAAAACTGTTTTTTGCATTTGATATGTCTTGAATTGTCTGTTTCTGTAGGGAATGGTATCTCAATGGAAACTACTTAGTGGTGCTTGTGTCTCTCTCTGTCATCCTGCCTTTGGCTCTAATGAAACAGCTGGGTGAGTCGATCATTTCTACTTCCGTCATCTCATCTCTCTCTCCACCTCATGAAAGTGGGTTTCCGTGTGCGTTTGAACCAGTTGAATGGACCGTTCATATTACAGAGCATCAGTTCAAGCACTTTAAAAGCACGTTCTGTTCTCTTATGAAGCAGTAAGCTAAACCAGTACAGCATGCTTATCTGACAGCAACAGTCCGTTTTAACCACACACAATTCTGTTTTTCTTGTTTTGACGTGTTTATAGTAATTGAATCAAGTTGACCTTGTAAGTATTTTTGTCTGGTCAGCTCTGTCAGCACAGATTAGCTCCTGAGATGAGTGATAACTCACTGCGCTTTTCTTAGCTCATGCATTTATAGTTGCAGGGATAAGGGCTTGAATGCATGTCGATGGACAATAGCACTGTGATGCCATATTGACTTGCTTTGCTATATTTACATTTTCAGGTTACCTTGGTTATACCAGTGGTTTTTCGCTCAGCTGCATGGTCTTCTTCCTCAGTGCAGTAAGTATTTACCATCATCATCATCATTGTCATTAGTACAGATATTACTAAAGTTACTATGAAAACAAAATTTACTTGAGTTTTATTAACCATGATTCATAAGTGCATGTTATTTCAGAGAAACAATATTAAGTTATCAAGACATTCATAAATTATTTATTTGGTACAAAAAATATACAGTTTACACCAAAAATCACCACCTTCCTGTCCCTGTATCTCATCCATAATTCAGAGTGTGTTGAATCACAGCTTCACATAACTGTTCGCCCGCACATTTTTCCCCAGAGGAAGCAATGTACTGCGTGCATATTATATCATATCTACACACAGTAACACTGACTCATAAAACTCTCACTCAGACTGACTTCAAAAGAAGACGACTGAGGCTTTTAATTGGTTTTAATTGGATAAATTCTCTTGAGATAAAATGATGATGCTCTAGAATTTTTCACAAGTGTAACATTTGTCATGAAGTATTTGGGCCATTGAAGAATAATAATGTTTTTTGTTTTTGCTATTTGACCTGCTGTTGGGGATAATTATTTTTTTGTCTTTCCTTTACCTACCAAGACATGTAGCCATTAGAGATGGGCTTAAATAAGAAATAAAAACGCAATAACTGGATGCCTTTTTTCAAATTTAAAACACTGATCACCAGATTCCATAACTATAAATAAACATGTTGAAAAATTATTTATTGTTTGTTTTTTGCCATTTATTTTTCCCCCAATCCACTTTAGGGGAATTAGGGGAATGCACACAGGACATACAATAAATACATGGCTTTTTCACCTTTAAAACATCGATCGCAAGATCAAAATTCCATAACATCTATATACAAACATGTCAAAAATGGCCTTAGATTTGACTGGTATTTATTTATTCATTCATTGATTCATGTCCTGCAATTTTTTTGACATCCAGTTTGTTTGACGCAATTACGAGAAGACACACAGAACGTACTCAAGTTCTTGGTTAATTCGTCATGTTTTTGGTATTTCACCTGCTGTTAGGGATCATTACTTTTGTTGTATTTTTTATGTCTGTATGTCTTTGGACATGTTATCTGACAAAAAATGTAGCCATTAGAGGCTTGAATATAACTTTATACAAAAAAGATATTTTGAATATTTATTCTTTACATTTTTGCAGTACAGTTTGTTTGATGACAGTTAGAGGAATACACACAGGAAGTACTCATGTTCTTGACTGAATTATATATTGTGTGCTTACTACATACATACACAAAATAGCCAAAATGACCACCCTGGTAGTCTTTTTGTTGGTGATATTCTGTATTCCCCATTTTAACTCTGCCTTCTCTTCCTTTCTGTATCTTTAGGTCATCTATAAGAAGTTTCAGATCCTGTGCCCATTCGAGGAGTTTTCGGCCAATAGCACGCTGGCACATGCTCATTCAAACGTGACAGTGAACCACGCCCACGGCTACCATAATGGACATGTGATGGTGGACGACTCCCACTGCAGCCCGCAGATGTTCACCGTCAACACACATGTATTGCACACAAAGAATAGCACATTTTCATTTCTGCTTTTACATTCACAGAAAAATGTATCAGAACACACTAAAACAGCACTCTCTGTCCCACAGACCGCATACACCATCCCCATCCTGGCCTTCGCTTTCGTCTGCCACCCTGAGGTCCTGCCCATCTACACTGAGCTGCGCAAGTAAGTCGACTGCATTAAAACAGCACTGCGACTGTAATCTGTGTTTTATGCAAATAGATTGAATAGGAATCTCATGTTTTTTTTCCCTGCAGCCCAACTCAGAGGAAGATGCAGCATGTTTCCAACCTTTCCATTCTGATCATGTACACTATGTACTTCCTTGCTGCTCTCTTTGGATACCTAACATTTTACAGTAAGTTTAACACTTTTATATTTGACCGTTACTAGTACTAGCACACTGGATCTTGCATTTGGTCCAGTTTTATGTATGCATTATATTGCGTGTGAAATTAAATACAGTCCTGCTTTGATTGGCTGTGCAACACATAGTTCATTTTTAAACATTTATCTGATAACGGCTGTAAAAATAAATGAATATCAGTATTCATTTTGCTCCATTTAGTTGTATTTGAATGTAAGACCTTGTCCTGAGAGTTTGCAGATTTCTTAATTTTTTCATACTTTCATTATGCATACTTTAATTGTTTTTTTTCTCTTTTTTTGTAAGCACTTTGAGAAGCTTACTTTAAAGGCGCTTTATAAAATAATTGTTATTATTATTTCAGCGTTTGAATATTCACGTGAAATCTTCTTGATATATTCAAATCATAATGTCCTGCTTAGCATGCGTTATTAGAGCTGCAAACTAAGTAGATGAATTCTTGAATTTTGCCGCAGCTAATGTTGAGCCCGAGCTTCTGCACACATACAGCAGGATCGACCCCTACGACACTCTCATCCTCTGCGTGCGTTTGGCTGTGCTCACCGCCGTCACGCTGACTGTGCCCATCGTTCTGTTCCCAGTGAGTTTAACATGTTCATATGCTCATATCATAGAGATTGTGTTGTTTTGAGCATTTTTACCCAGGAGTCAGACCCACTGGGGACCTCAGCACGGTTTGTTTAGGTTAACTTGAAGTTGTAAAAATAATAAATTAAAGCAAATAAATAAAATATAATTAAAACTATATAGATATGTTAAAAATGAATCAAATTTGAACTAAAATTAAAAACCGAAAGAAAAAATTCTAATTCAGAATATTAACAAAACTATAATAATATCTCAGTGATACTAAAATAACACTGCTCTGATCAAAGGTTTATGCCACTTTTGTTCCTGTTTTTGTCACTTTTGTAAGCTGACGTTATATTTTGTAATGTCAATTCTTCCTCCTTGTCAGTTTTTATTTAATTTTGTTTAAGAACCAGGGTTCTTGGAAAACCTGGATGTATGACAGAATTGTAAAAGTTTCATTTCTAGACCTGGAAAATCATGCAAATTAATAAAGTCTTAAGTCATGGAAATTTTTATAATGAAAATAAGTTATTCTAATTAGGTCAAACAAAATATTTTATGAGAAATAGCTATTTGTGAGTAAAAATAATCTAATCAAACAGCTGGAAAACTGTTAAATAAGTTTTTAAAACCTCTGGAATTATGGTATTTAATTATTTTAGCTGTAATTATATAGAATTGTTGTATTTAATTATTTAAATATAATGCCACTCCCAGTTTCTGTATATAAAAAGCCTGAAAACAAGCTGTTTTGTCATTACAGCTATATCTAGCCTTCATTTCTGAGTTGTAGAGTAGTGGGACCTTGGAGTCAAAATAATTAAAGGGATACTCCACCCCAGAATGAAAACTTTGTCATTAATCACTTACCCCCATGTCGTTCCAAACCCGTAAAAGCTTCATTCGTCTTCAGAACACAAATCAAGATAATTTAGATGAAAACTGGGAGGCTTGTGACTGTCCCATTGACTGCCAAGTAAATTACACTGTCTTTTTGTACGGAAATAAAATAAAAATAACGATTTTATCCAACAATTCGGCACTGTAATGTCACCGTAGCGCCATTTTGGAGAGTATCGCTGCACGCAAAATGCGTACGCTCTTCCGTGTCAGCCGCGACATAGGGATGCACTGTTTGCGTTCAAATCAAAGCGTAAATCTACGTAGAAAACGTATCCTTGTGTCGCGGCTGACACAGAAGAGCGTACGCATTTTGCGTGCAGCGATACTCTACAAAATGGCACTACGGTGACGTTACGGTGCTGAATTATTTTACGGGTTTTGAATGACATGGGGGTAAGTAATTAATGACAAAATTTTCATTTTGGGGTGGAGTATCCCTTTAAGATCCACTGATGTAATAAATGAATCATTTGGGTTGAATAATACTGCAAAAATAACTACATTGTGATACATACAGTTATTGTGATATAAAACGATTGATGCTGCTCATATTTTAGAGGACAGATTAAGCTTGCTGTACAGTAAGATCTCAAAGTGACTCAAAAGTTGCTTAAATTCAGTCATCAAAAATAGCATTAAAATAATCTCAAGCTTCGATCTGCTACTTTTTCTCAAAGGTGCGAAGAGCCATTCAAGAGATGATATTCCCTAATAAGACCTTCAACTGGATCCGACACGTCGCCATCGCTGTCATTCTCCTGACCTTCATTAATATACTGGTCATCTTCGCTCCCAACATCCTGGGCATCTTTGGCATCATTGGTGAGTCCTTCAATTACCACTGACCCAACAGCCCAAAATCCAGAGCGGTCAAATGTGCTTTCTGAGGGAAACAATTCTGTGTTCAAACGTGTCAGAAATGCCAAAGCAGAGACTGAGGTTGGCGTCACTTGTTTGTCTTGCGTTCTCAGTATGGGTAAAGGACATTGACACTGTCTCTGGCCTTGAGAGCAGCTTCAAATGTCACCGTTGCTTGTTTGAACAGATAATGTTGTGCTGTTAAACCAATATTTTTGTGTTTAGCTCATATTACTGGAAAGAAGGTGAGTGTCAGGGTTCCTTTGGATCATAATGAAGAGGAAAACAAAACAGATCAATGACATGAAACTTTTTTGTTTTTAGTCCAGGTTTCTAAACTAAAATAATTTTTTTTTTAATCAGATTTAAAGTCTAAAAATATATTTGTGATGTAAAAATTCTCTTTTTGAGATGAATTCTTTAAATACAAAATGGTTAGGCATAATCTTTTATTATGTGTAAAAAGGGCAGTGAATCAGTTTTTAAAATTTGTGATATTTATTAAAAAAATGTTTTGACATTCTTTGAAAAATTTACAAAATGAAAAGTTCAGAAAATTTTATGATTAGCTTTACGTGTTTTTTTTTTTTTTTTTTTTTTTTTAACTATTTTTCCTTTCAGAAATCCTTTGACATTAACCCATGAGTCTTACTGTGCTAACCATAAAATTGTTTCTGTTCACGTAGGGTTCTCATTTAACTGTTCCATTCTCATTTTCATCAGCAAGGAAAATGTTGCTGGAATTTTAATTATCATCATGTTTAATTGTCATCAGTGTCAGATTTAATTGGATTCAGCTGATTAGCTAATCTATATTTGTCTTCCTCTTCCAGGTGCAACATCCGCTCCGTGTCTTATCTTCATCTTCCCTGCTGTCTTCTACATCCGTATTGTTCCCAAGGATAAGGAGCCAATGCGCTCTACCCCTAAAATCTTTGTGAGTTATGTTTGTATGATTTATGACTACCCAGTAAGACAGAGATGTATATTTTAAAAACTTAAAAAAAAAAATTCTAAAGTATCACACTGATCCTGAGTTATTTTAGTTAACTGAAACCAAAATTGGAACTAAAATTAAAACAATAAAAAACACAGTTGTGTTACTTGAAATAAAAGAAAACGTTAACGGAAATAAAATTAATACAAAAAACTTTTATTTCAGTGATTTGCCAAGGCAGCGTTTCTCACTTGAATTTAGTTAAACTAAAAAAACTAAAACTAAAATACATAAAAACAGATATGTGTATATATAAACTCACAACAACGTTAACAAAATTACTAAAACTTTAACAAAAATTTAAACAGAAACAGAAAATATAAAAATACAACTTAAAAATTTCAATTAAAAATGTATTATCTCATTTACACTAAAATAACACTGACTAAAACTAATTTCAAACAGAAAATATTAAATAAAATTGAATTCAAAATACTACTGCATGGATCCAAGGTTTATGCTTCTTTATTCCAGTTAGACTCTGATATGACCCATCTGATGTGTATAGTAGAAATACATTGTTACTGTACATTTTTGAAATATTTCTAAAACACTTTTTCTCAAAACTTGCATATTCAATTAGTCTGAATCAAAAGTCTCAGTTATTTAGACAACTCATTAATTTGACCAGAAAGAGATTTGATTTGATTAATGACTGGAAATGTTTTTCTCTTTTTTTTCTCAGGCTGCCTGTTTTGCTGGACTCGGTGTGTTGTTTATGACAATGAGCTTGAGCTTCATCATCATTGATTGGACGACAGGCAGCAGCAGTGCTCTGGGTGGCCACTAGGAGACAAACTCTGATGATGAATGTGTGTGGTGTACGTTAGGTTAGTGATGTAACATACTGGAAGGTGATCTGATTTATTTTTATCCGTATTTTGACACAGAGGATGCCCTATCCCACTGTGGGAAGAAAAAAGGTGAGGGGGACCCAAATGTGACCCTGGACCACAAAACCAGTCTTAAGTCGCTGGGGTATATTTGTAGCAATAGCCAAAAATACATTGTATGGGTCAAAATGATTGATTTTTCTTTTATGCCAAAAATCATAAGGACATTAAGTAAAGACCATGTTCCATGAATATATTTTGTAAATTTCCTACTGTAAATATATCAAAACGTAATTTTTGATTAGTAATATGCATTTCTAAGAACTTCATTTGGACAACTTTAAAGGCGATTTTCTCAATATTTTGATTTTTTTTGCACCCTCAGATTCCAGATTTTCAAATAGTTGTATCTCGGCCAAATATTGTCCTATCCTAACAAACCATACATCAATGGAAATCTTATTTATTCAGCTTTCAGATTATGTATAAATCTCAATTTCGAAAAAATTGACCTTTATGACTGGTTTTGTGGTCCAGGGTCACAAATCAACATCCCATTTTACACAGATAGCCTGCCATCAAATAATGGGGAAAAATTGCATTACTCTAAAAAAACAAAAAAAAAACAACCTTTTGATAAATTCAGACTGATGTTTTATATTTTAAAACCTGTAAAAGTGCTGATCTTGTCAATTTGGGTAGATTTTTATTATTTTTTTATTTATTGAAGGGTTAGTGCATCCTCACTTATCCTGTAGAAATATGCTGTTATGGCTTCAGTTTGCTTGTTGTCATTTTTATTAACTCTCACTCTCTGTTTTATCAATCCAGAGCTCTTATACTTGACACGACTGACTGCAAGTACTGTAGAAACACATAATTGTATTCTTCGAGATTTCTTTTAAGTGACAGCAAATGCATTGTACAATAGCGACCTATATATCAGATTTTTACATATTTAATTCTGTGTATTACTTTGGCCATTGAACAAGGAGATTGTAGAGGTTTTGATTGCTCTCTGGGAGTTGAATGAATCGGACTAGTTTAGTAAAGATGGATCGGTAGATGGTTTACTCTCCAGTGGGCTTTGGACAATCAACGAGTCACATTACCACCTATTTCAGGTAACTTGCAGTGTTTTCGGTCAAGTGAGAGTGCAATTTATCATATCGCACATATTTCACTGTGCCAAAGCGAAGGATTTCTATAATCAAACTATCATGAAGTATATTTTCTGTTTTCCTAAAGTATGCACAGTAGACATAGAACGCAAGGTGTGCCTTGATCACATGGAGATTTGAACAGTGAAAAATGTATTTATTTAATTGTATCGAATATATTTTGCAGTTCACTGGATGAGTATTAGTGTATGTTATAGTATTAATGCGTACAATGACAGTGTCCTTTATCGTTTTGGTTTGTGTTTTGTTGAAGATCATGATGCCTGCATACTCAAGGTCATTTACACAAACGCTAGATATGGACCTCATATACATGTACAAAACCATATTTTACTTGAAATAGACAGAATCTCCCCTGTATTACAATTCCAACAATCATATTAAAGGAATAGTTCACCCAAAAATTAAAATTAGCTGAAAACTTACTCAAACTCAGGTCATCAAAGATGTTCATGAGTTTATTTCTTCATGGGAACATCACTTGCTGACAAATGCATCTGCTGCAGTGAATGGGTGTCGTCAGAATGAGAGTCCAAACAGCTGATAAAAACATTACAATACTCCACAAGTGATCCACACCCCTCCAGTCCATCAATTAATGTCTTGTGAAGTGAAAAGCTGTGTGTTTCTAAGAAACAATTTCATCATAACACCCCCCCCCCCCCCCCCACCAAATTTTCACTTCTGGAGTCCGTAATAACACTTCCTCCAGCAAAAAAAAAAAAAAAAGATGTTAATTGATAGACTGGAGTGGTGTGAATTACTTGTGGATTATTGCGATGTATTTATCAGCTGTTCGGACTCTTATTCTGACGGCACCCATTCACTGCACAGGATCCATTGGGGAGCAAGTAATGTTATGCTAACTGTCTCCAAATCTGTTCTGATGAAAAGACAAACTCATCTAAGATGTCCTGAGGGTGAATACATTTTCAGCAAATTTTCATTTTCTGGGAGAACTATTTCTTTAAACATTTCACTGCAGTGAAATTTAAGTGATTTAGTTTAGAAGCTGCTCCCAATATCTCACATGAAAACAGTTGTAAATGTTTTCTTTTTTCACACCTGTGTTTAACTTTTCTTGTAATCTGAGTATTTGAGGACCCTGTTTTGGTATTAGCAGTAGAAAATGAACCAGCTGAAATGTAGAAAGATGAAAGGCACCAGTATTTTTTTTTAGTTTGAAGGAAACTTGTTGCTTATTTGGAGTTTGAAATATCTCGCTCTTACTCAGTGGTTCATGCGATGCTTTCAAAACTGTAATGTGTTCAGATTCTGACAAAATATTATGCTGTGCAGTCCTGTTGTACAGTAAGTTGTGCTAATATTATGTGCCGACTGATGACTAGATTGGTTGGTAGTGGCAGATATTGATACACCATGAGAAAACTGCAACAGAAGTGAGCATGCAGTTAATATCACCACATTAATGACACAAAAAATAGATAAGGAATGGACTTTTATTTGTGATATTTGAAATGTAGCTGATATCTTAGTTCTGTTTGCATTGTCAACCAAAAAACAAACTGAACTTTATGCTGGAGATTGAAGTACAATTCCAGTGGTCCCCAAGAGTCACTATTTAACATGGCAATGATTTTTTTTGCTTTATTTTCCTGAAACTGATCATTTAATTATAATGTGTACTTTTTGAAGTATTATAAATCTAAATATACTAAAGAAAAGTGCCTGACTTTACAACCAGCTACCTTAGATGCTTTTTGATACTACCTACTTTTTTTTTTTTGCAATGATCCCTATAAGTGCTGGTTAAATAGCCCTCGAACTTTAGCGTTTTTTTAAACGCTGGTTACAATGAATGCTAGTTTGTAATTTTACTATTCTAATAACATAATAATGTTCTTTTTAAAATATTCTTTTAGTCAAGTTATAGCCTTGCTGGGTATATTTTGCTTCAACCAAAGTAGCATTGGATTGAACATAAAATCAAGGGTACTGAATACTGATAATTTTGTAATGTGATTCATATGTAATTTGAACATATACGGTTATTTGTCTCAATGCTGCCCAGTTTATATACCATTTCTTCAAACAAGTTTTGCTAACATTTGTTATATTTTATCTGGTACAGATCATCTGGATTTTTTCCTTTCAATAAGGAATACACAGACCGGATTGTTTTTCCAAGCATTATTTACACACATCTATTTAATTGATACAGTTGGGTTCATATGATAGATTGTTTAGTGCATTCGTATATATTGTGTGTAAATGTGAACCACTTTTATTTGTGATGCATATTTAGCTTGTATAGTGTAAATAGCAGAACCACTTTGACAATAAAAAGCTGTTTTTAAACCTGTATGTGAGTTTTGCATTTACTGTCCTGCCTATCTTATGACTTACTTATGAGTCAATAAATCAAAACTAGAACATTGTAAAATAGCCTACTGTGATTAGTTTTTCTAACACTTGAGGGCGATGCTTGCAGATCCAAGTGCCAAATGTCAGATAGGCTTTCCTAAACTTGCATTTAAGTACATTTTACATTTATTATTCTTATTATTTATCTGCATATGTGTGCTTAATGCTGAATATTTGAATAGGTTTCTTCGTTTCTTTAAAGCTTAAAGAAAAGTTAAAGTGCAAACGTGCTACAAATTTTGACGTTCAATTGGCGAACGAGTGGTTCTTTTGAATCGGTTCTTTTTGAACGTTTCATTCGAATTGACACGCTCATCACTCAAGGTAGGCTATCCATGTGATTAACATCTTAAAGACATTAATTTAACGCATTATATAACATTATTAGATTACGTAGCGATAAACAGTATTTTTATCGCTATGCCAATTCCTTGCATCCTTACAGAGGTAGTGAAATGTGCTTTTTGCAAGTTTGTTCTCCTTTCTTTCTTTCTTTCTTTCTTTCTTTAAGAAACAAAGTGAAAATTAAAGATAAATTAAAGATAAAGATTAGCTACTATATTTACAATGTCAATGAACTATATTTAACTATAACTTTAACTATAATTTAATATTCAACTATATTTGCAACAAAGTTGCAAGTTAAGAGCATGCTAAATGTAGTATGCAGATAGCCTAATTACTTATTTATGAAAAGTACATTTTTAAAATAGCCTATGGAGGAAAAAGTATTACTTAGATAAGATTGTTTGATTGAATTTATGTTTCTGTAAACCGACATAAACATTATTAAAACGGAATTTATGTAGCCTACTAAGATTTTTGTGTCTTTTGTGTGAATGTTTCTTATTATTATTTAAACTCTACCGTGTAAATAACAATTATATTACAATTATATTATTATATTAGATATCTGTTAAACTTTTCAAAGAACCAGTGAATCATTTTTAACTAGTTCATTGAGCCATCTGAGCAAACCGATTCGCTAAATTGAATCGAACATCCCGCACTAACTTAGTTGTTCGGAAACAGCAGAAAACTACTGCATTTCCCACAATTCACGCGCAGTGGTTCATCAGTGGGTGGGTGCCGCTGCACGCTTTGGCTTTTTCACATTCTTACGCTCTGTTTATTCCTCAGAAGAAAGCAGAGCGAGCGCAGCGCCACGCCGAACGCTGCAACATTCTGATTTCGAATTTTTAAATATTTTGAATCGTCCTGCGCCAGGATAGATATGCAGAACGTTTGAATTTGAAATAAAACACCAGAGCTGTTTGGCGGCAGAATTACTTACCAGTTGGATACAATTTCGCGTGCAAAAACAGACATCTGATTGAGTGCAAGCAAATGATTTTGATTTCAGGAACTGTGAGCTGTAGATGAAAGCGCCGACGTCGCGGCTGCTCTTTGATCTGAAAGGAGGCGCTTAGAGGAAAGAAGAAAGATTGATTGATTTGATTTGGTGGGAAACGAAGCAACTTTTTAATCGCGTCTACACATATTTGAACCCTCCTGATTGATGGAGAATCACAGGCCAGGGATTTACGGAATCAGAGCTTTCGAATTGTGACACTTCGCGCTTTTATTGCACATCTGTCAATCCACGCGGCGTCTTTTTAGTTTACAGTTCTTGAGCGGAACGTGCCGAGCAGATTTGACTTATTTTTTGAAGTTTGACGCGCGCACGGTTCGATCATGGGCTGCACGGTGAGCGCAGAAGACAAGGCGGCCGCCGAAAGATCAAAGATGATCGACAAAAACCTCCGGGAGGATGGAGAGAAGGCTGCGAGGGAGGTGAAGCTGCTCCTGCTCGGTAAGTCATGGCACGTCATGTGTGTGTGATATTCAGCAGGTCTGTGTGTTCAGAAGGCTCCCGCAAAACATTTCGTTTTGCAGTGCTATTTGTCACACGTTTCATAAAACAACACGCCTGTACTTTGCTACTCGTTTGGAGGACATAGGAGTATTTAGTATGATCTGATCTGATCTGATCTGATCTGATGTGCGGTTCGGTTCGATGATTATGGATAAATGGGATGGATGCAAACATACCAGCATCCGTCTGATGCGCGTTTGCTGTCTTTCATTTGAGATTTCAATCCACAATATTATTTTCAAAGAATCAAACAGGAAGAAAATACCATGTTTTTGGACATGAAAATACCATAGTAGCCTATACCGTATAAATATGGCGTTCCCGTGTTTTCTAGACAAGAAATCATGGAAATAGCATGTTTTTATTTGATGCTTGAGAAGAGATGTACATTACATGGTGTTCTTCAAAGCACATTGGAGTACCATGGTACTACCATGGTGTTCTGGACATACACATGCACTAAGTATCATGGTAAAGTGATGATTTCAGACGGTATACTATGTCTTCATGTTGCTCCAAGCAATGTACTTTTTTAAAAATCACATAAAAGTACCACGATGTCACCATCTCATATGGTCATGTATGAGAAAAACAGCCCTTCAGTACCTTAATGCTTTGTCAACACTGTTGTATGTGACATTAAATATAAATAATAGTTTGGAGAGTGCATAAGTAATTGAGATGCTGTATAGTGTGTAATCTAGTTAAATTATCATCAATAATGTTTTTTTTTTTTCATGTAGTAGTATATAGCTTATTCAGGTCAATTTCAGATGTTCTCAAATATAACCAACTGCAATAATACATTATGTAACTCTTCTACTATACTTCCATTAGCCATACTCACCTCTGGGTTGGGAAAAAAAAACATACTTATCAATGATTAATTATGTGGTTTCCATGGATACTGCATTGTCCCTTATGCTGATGTGTTTTGGCCTGGTCATAAATAATCTCTGCTCTGTTGTTCTATTGCGAACCAGCTAACAGGGAACGTTCTCAGAAATTTGGCTAACGTTCTGACAAGGTTATGAACAAACATTCTTCCGGTAACATAATTTGAATGTTCATTCAAAGTTATCTGACATTTAATAGCGTTCTTAAAACATTAGCACAAAAACATTATTAATAATGGTTTTTTTTTTTATTTTAGTTGGATGTTTGTCTAAGATGGTTTAGAGAACATTCAAATGTAACATTCCCATAATGTTTGCAAAATAATAAAATCAAACATTCCCCTTAATGTTGTCTTTAACGTTCACATAACCAAGAAAAACATTTTTAAGCATTTAAAAACTGGACTTTCAGAGAATGTTCAGAAATAATGTTTTCAGTACTTGAACATTAGTGAAACCTTCTTAGAACATATTTTGTTAGTTGGGTATTTTGTATCAATAACTTGGAATTTTATAAAGCACAGAGGCATTCAGGAAGGTGCATGCATGCTGTTTGATTTTTAGTAAGACAACCAGGTTAGAAATAAACAAAAGTCTGCAGGTAGTGCTGTTCTGGAGTAACCCTGCAGTGAGAATCAGATAAGTATGGCACTAAACAAAAGACTTCACCATTCAATTATACTTCATTAAAGCTGAGTGCTCCTGCTGTAACCAATCCATTTTTATTTTGTCAGGTCCATTGGTGGTAAATGAAAGCATGCTTGATTTGGAAAAATACTTCGGAGAGGGGGAGGAAACTGCACAGTTCCTGTAGTTACTGTATGCATATACACACCTGTTTAATGGATCTTTAGTCATTAATTATTTTAATACCCAAATCATCAGTAGAGAAACAGATTTTACAAGAGCAGTAGATATGCACAATATTTACTTTGTGTGAATACTGTGCAAAATAATGGACATGTAAATAATTGGTGATATATCTTATAACATAATTTACAGAAATTGCTTACTGTTTATTGACAAGGCTATTTGTTGACTTTTTTTTTTTTTTAGGAGACACCAAGGGAGGCCAGGTTATCACAATTTCCAAATATTGTCTGATTCTTTAGGCTAGCAGATATATCAGTATGTCTGTAGTAAGTTGGGTCTGTGTTTTCGATGCAATCTTTATGTAGCCTGGTTAACACTGTTATACACAGCGTGCCTGTTGACCATACGATATGATGAAAGTAGTTGCACTAGTAAACTGTGAGCATGTCAAAAACCACAAAAGAGAGAGAGGATATGATAATCTGCTTGGTTTTAACCTAGTGCTCACCATTTGTCACCAATCAGGCATTTCGCTTGAGTTTGGTAGTATCAGACTTGGTCAAACCAGATTATGAGACGGTCAATCTCTTAAAGTTAGTGTAGTTGCTTAAACTGTGGCCTAATTCTGGATGGAGCAGCCTCACACTTCAGTGCAGCTTCGCATAGTCGTAATCTGGAGCGTTTGTGTCCTCTGTCATATCCTGTTAGTGGCGCAGAATGTGTGCTCTGATGCTGACAGCATGGGGACAGGTGTGACAGCAGTGCTCTCCACAATACGCTTTACCCTACGGAGAGAGAGCAAGCAGGAGTGAGAAAATAGGGAAAACGTACCCGGGGAATAAGGGAGACAGGCTTTAGATGTAATCAAATATTGGATGAACTTAGTTTGACACTGATTCCCCCTAGGCACATATACCATGTTCAACTTTAAAAATATCTGCATGTAAATAAATAAAAGCAATCCCGAAAGCACACATACTACATTATTCACATCGCAGGCTTATAGTGTTAAATCAGAAATGAGACAAGCATCACCCAGCTCAAGTCCTGACTGGTTCAGTGTAAATATGGGTTTCCACACACCACAGTGTTTACAGAGCTCCCACTAATGACTTCTTACGGTCAGCTCTGAAAATGATAGATGACCACAGCAGTAATCTCATGCCGTGTAAACACTGTCCAATTACTCCATATTCTGCCTTGTTCAGCGTTTTCACAATATTGCTAAATGTACACGAACCATCAGTTTGAAATATCCCGATTGTGAAAGTAATGCTGGCTGCCTGGGATACTTTCCATTGTTTACTGGTTCAAATCAAGCGCCTGACAGGGAGTTATTTTAAAATTCTCTTAATTATGCCTACTAGAAGATTGTCAAAGGAGTAGTTCACCCAAAAAGAAAACTTGCTGAAAATATGCACCCTCAGGCAGGCCATCCAAGATGTAAATGAGTTTGTATCTTTATCAGAGGAAATTGAGAAATTTTGTATTACATCACTTGCTCACCTGTGGATCCTCGGCAGTGAATGGGTGCCATCAGGATGGGAGTCCAAACAGCTGATAAAAACATCACAATAATCCACAAGTAATCCACACCACTCCAGTCCATCAATTAATGTCTTGTGAAGTGAAAAGCTGATGATCCATCATTAATACATCTTTAATGTCAAACCATTGCTTCTGGCTGATACATGAGCCCTCTATCTTTAATATTGGTTTCGCAAGTAAAAAAGTTGTCTCATCTGAATCAGGAGATAAATATGCACAGATGAAGTGTTGTTATAGATTATGGACTCATATTTTGGCCAGAAGTGATGGTTTTCATTTTAATGGATTTGTTTCTTAAAACACACAACTTTTCACTTAACAACATGTTAATCGATGGACTGGAGTGGTGTGGATTACTTGCTACATTTCTCCAAATCAGTTCTGATGAAGAAAAACAAACTCATCTACATCTTTGATGGCCTGAGGGCGAGTACATCTTCAGCATGTTTTCTTTTCTGGTTGAACCATTCCGTTAAATTGTCACATTTCACATTAGTATCAATGCAGCTTCAGCACTACCAGTGTAAACATGGAGCAAAGCAATTATCTAAATTGTATGATGATTCACTTCTGACACATGAGCTTCTATAAGTGCGTTTACATATGTGACCTTATATGTTGCCAGAATATTGAGTATAATCAGAGTACAATCATGTAAAGGCACTCAGTGTTCAGCTGAATAGAGTTATGATGACTGATTTTAGCCTTTATTACTTCAGTGTCAATTTAATAAAATGAATTCATGTAATGATCATAGCACATGCACTCAAAATGAGATGTCAACCTCAGAAGAAACTGATTATAAACTGATCATATATTTAAGTAAAAAAACATTTTCCCACTGCTCTGCAAGGGCTGCATCAAGTACTCTCATAGCATTTCCAGAATGAAGCATTTTATAGGCAATTTGTTGTCTACAAATTGAGACTGACACCTATGACGCCTACAAAAGGTTGTCTAGGTAGAAATCTCGCTGAGATTTGTGACAGAAACCTAGCATTCAGACAGGCTTTTAATGATCATTTTTTGTAATAGCCTCTTTCGCTCTGGAGTTCCTCAGCATGCGTCATGTTTGGAACCGCTCGCGTCAGAATTACTGACCTTGCCACCTCCTCATGTCTCTGATGAGCAACTCACCAGTATGACACATGTCTACTGGTCATGGATACTCCAGACTCTTATCAGTTGGGTTTAAGTTAAGAAGTTGGCAGGGCATTCAGATGCCAAGAATATCCTTGAGTCAAGTTTAGTTTTTACCCTCAAGAATATGCCCACAACATGGACGGCAAGTGTTGAATCCCCAAACAACTGAGGAGTCAAGGTCATGTCACAGAGCGGGAAGTACTTTGTGGTCTTGTGTTTGTTAAACCAAGCTTCTTTAAACACTTTCATTCTGCCTAAACACAACATCTTAGGTGTACTGGGTTGGCAAATCTCAAGGAAATTCCAGAAGACAAAAGCTTTGGGGACAAGAATGACGAGCGGTTCCTTTGAGCTCAGTTTTTGAAAGGAGAATGGCCGGTGGCGGCAGTCACATCACATAACTAATGGAATTGTGCCACAGAATGGGGGAAGTGACTATCAGGAGGGTTTGTGTGCTGGAAGCTACAGTTATAGCCACTCATTTTGAGAGGTTATTCTGGTTTCTTTTATCCGAGACCTTTTTTTGAATCTGCGTGTGCGTATCCCTTGTGAATCCCTGAGGAAAAAAAAATTGCAATGATTCAGCTGCACATCATTTAACAGCAGACTAGGGCTTGGACGATAGAACTTGAATTATATCTCAATATTTTTCTCCAAATGAGCTCTCAATGGCTGTTAGGTTGGAATAATGGTACCTCTCACTGGGGAAGTAATTAAAATGAAGAAATATATATTTATTTTTACACTACGCTTAAGTTTTTTTTTTTTTTTTTTTTTTTTTTTTTTTTAATTAGTCATCAAAGATGCATTAAATTGTTCAAAAGTGCCAGTGAAGACATATATAACCTTAAAAATATTTCTATTTTAAATAAATGCTGTTCATTTGAACTCCTGGAAAAATGTATATAGTTATAGTTTCCACAAAAATGTGCAGCAGCACAACTGTTTTCAATTTTGATGATAAGAAATGTTTCTTGAGCAGCAAATCAGCATATTAGAATGATTTCTGAAGAATCATGTGACACTGAAGACTGGAGTAATAATGCTGAAAATTCAACTTTGCATCACAGGAATAAATTACGTTTTCAAATATATTACAATAGAAAACAGTTATTTCAAATTGTAATAATATTTTACAATATTACTGTTTTTTACAGTATTTTTGATCAAATAAATACAGCCTTGAGCTTAAAACTTATTTTAAAACATTAAAAAAACAACCCCAAACCGTTATCATTGAGTCTTGATTATTATATTTCTCAATTACAGTTTGTCATTTCAGTTTCAAAACGTTTTTCTTTTCTTTTTTTTTCTCCCCCAAATAATTCAATCAAACAGCTGTTGCTGTTGAGTAAATTCAAATATAAAGTACAGAAATGTTGCTGTGATCGGATATGCAGTTTTTTATTGTACAGATCTCATAATTGCACAAAAAGCTTAACACAGCAGGTGAGGATTTTGGGATAAAAACTGGTGTATCTGTTGTTACAAACCTAGAAGGCAAGTGTCTTCCCTGATTTATCAGTTGCACTGTTTACATTTTGAATGTTGAGTCATTGTGTTGTGTCTGTGTAACTTTGGCTCATGGTGTGGAGAGAGCAGAGGTCAGAGCAGGATACTTCCTGTAGGGAGGGAGCAGCAGTCCCAGACAGTGATAAAACGCAGCACCTTCTCCTTTTACCTTCAGATAGAGTGCAAAAACAACTCGCCAAGGTGACACCTCTCGCAGAACAGGTGACAGCTTCCCGCACACTCACTGTCACACACTTACATTTTCAAAATACACACCCCCACATACACACACGCGCGCACACACACTTCAGAACCAGACTGTGTCCTCCAAAAACCTCCTCTGTGATTCGTGCACACACACACACATTTGAAAACAGACGCCTGGCTTCTAGGTTTCCTATTTCAGCTCATCTCAAAGGTCTTACATCAACCTTGCCCAATTTGAAAGTGTCTTTCACAGCATAATGTCAGATCTTCAGGTCTCAGCGTGGAATATGCCAAACGTCGGTGTTCTTTTGAAGCTTGAAGAAACCTAGTGTTTTGTGGTTATGTTGTGCTGTTTATTTGCTCCATGTTTTATGAAAAAGAAGTTTCTATGGCTTGTGTGCTAGATTTCAAGTCTTTGGGAGCCATATGACAGCTCTGTGTGAGGAACAGATTTTATTCACTGAATATGTCGTGAGTGGTCACAAGACCAACTAGAACCAGTTACAGTTGGCATGAATGACGTCAAACCTGTTACATCAACAGAGAAGAAAAAAATCTAAGGAAAAACTGATGAATTGTGCAATGTGGGTCAAATTTGTTTTCATGTTGTCTTTGAGGTCTGCTGAGATCCTCCACAGTAGATGTTTTCTCTGTTTAGTTGTTTACAGCAGCTACAATAGCTGTTCCTGTATCGTCGCATGTATCATTTGGGATGTTGTGCATTTATTGATCTCAGCCTGTTGGGGCTAAAATGCTTGCAGCCATTTACCAGCGACCTACTGTGTCGTTTCTGTCATTATAGACTGTAATGCATCAGCCATTCTGCTAGTTACCCTCAAAATCATTTTCAGCCCATTTCCATTCCTCCAAAGCTCAGAAAATAGACCGAATCTCCTGCGGCCTGTGTTATAATCTGTGTGCCTTCAAAAGAAAGCAAGCAGCATTTATATATTGTAAATATACACTACCGTTCAAGTTTGAATGTTTTTGAAAGAAGTCTCTTATGCTCATCAAGGCTGCATACATACAGTAGAAACAGTAATATTATAAAATATTATTTCAATTTTAGATAGTTTAGTAATGTTATATGCAAAGCTGAATTTTCAGCATCATTAGTCCTTAGATCCTTCAGAAATCATTCTAATATGCTGATTTGCTGCACAAGAAGCATTTCTTATTTTTGTCAATGCTGAAAACAGTTGTGCTGCTTAATATATTTCCAGGATTTTTTGATTAGAAAGTTAAAAAGGAGCGCCATTTATTTGAAATTGAAATCTTTTGTAACATTATAAATGTCTTTACTGTCACTGGCCTAAATTGCGTAATTTTCAAATAGTTTATATGGTTTTTCAGAGATTATTGTGTAAGTATATGTTCTTCTGATTTCAGCAAAGTAGTCTACGTCTCACGCTGTGATTTAATTATATTTCTTGCACACCTTCAGCTCTATATATATTCATTGTCTACCGCTACCAAACCTGTCTGGTCTAAAACACACTGGGTGATGTTAGTACTCGTGTATTAATGTGTCATGCAACTTTCTGTCTTTAGCTTTGGTTTTTTATACAAATTTATTCTCTGTTATGCAGTATATGTTTTTCTTTAAGATTTACTTCCAGATTGGTCTATAAAAGGTTTCGTGTGGTTATGATGGTGGTTTTCTAGTCACGTGCTTCTAAAATCCCCACCACTACCTGGTCAGTCTTTCATTTAAATATTGTTCTTGGTTTTGTTTCATAGCTGTTGTTTTGCCAAATTTCCCTTTGACATTTGACATGTTTCACAGTGCTCATTTGTCCAGTAGATCTAGATCATGATTGGTTTAAGTTGGAGCATGTCTCTGACTAGGTTTGGGGGTTCCATTTTTGTTTTCTTTTATAAATTCTGCAGTTGATTAATTTTCTGCATGAGTCAAAACGATTACATTCCTTAGAAAGCTGCCCACGCTTTTGTTCTTGTGTACTTCCTGGGTCCAGTTTTGGGCGTTGGTGCATCTCCATTCGTTGACTTCTCATCTTGCCAGACGGAGTGGCCAAGGACGCTTGGGAGCTGCGAATCCCATCTGACACAATGGCGTCGGCCCTCCGGTGGAGAGTTTGAACGTGGCTCTGTAGGAGTGCTCTTTGTGAAGCTCTCCTCTTTTTGAAGCACTGCTCACAGATGTAAATTGGACTCAGGCTCTGATTAGGCCACTTGACGGGTGGCAGTGTAGAGCCGCACTGGAGATCAAAGACACCGGCGACGCTGTGGACAACGACTCTTTAGACACCAATGCTCTAAATTGGTATAATTTATCACGGTAGTGAATGTTGTCATTATGGACGCCCTTCTCAGCATCTCGAGAGCATTCTTTTCTTGGAGAGGACACTATGGAAGTGCAATAAGTATACTTGTTATGTGAATAACAGTGGATTAAATTTAAAAGTAAATTGCTTGAGGATAATGTGGAGACACATTGAGCATAGCAATGTTATTGTGCAATACCATAACAATATTTTAAAACGCAATGTATTCCTGTGATGCAAACCTGAATTTTCAGCATCATTACTCCAGGCTTCAGTGTTACATGATCCTTCAGAAATCATTCGAATATGCTGGTTTGGTGGTGTTATTGTTAGTTATTGTTGGTGCTCAATTATTAAAGATGGTATTATTATCACTGTTGGAAACAGTTTTTGCTGCATAATGTTTTGTGAAAGTCATGATACTTTTTTCAAGATTCTTAGATCAGTAAAGTTCAAAATAACAGTATTCATTAGAAGAATACATCTTTTGTAACAAATGACTTTACTGTCATGTTTGATCAATTTAACATCTTTGATCTTTTAAAAATTACACATATAATGAATATAATTTTTAAACTGTTAAAACACAAGAATGCAACACCTTAAAACACAAGAATAAAATAAATAAATGTTATGAAATGGATGCTTCAGGTTTTGTCCAGCCTAACGTTTGAACTATCAAGAAATGTGTCAAAAAGAGCAAAAGCGCTGGTTTCTGGTTTCTTTTAGGACAGTGTACCTGCCATCTAAACCTATGTTTAATCAACACTCACATTTTTTGAAGTGACTGCAGCAATATTACAGTTGCATGTATTCTGTAGTGTGTAAACAGATATCTGGTTAAACTGCAGTCTAAAACTCCTACCACATGGGTGGTGGTACGCGTTTATGATTTATGATAAAACTTTGATTGCATTGCACATTCTGAGTGCATCTCGGTGCATCGCAGTCCGTTTCCCCTGTACATTCTGTGCTGTTTTCCCAGGCTCATCACGCAATTGGCTGTCTTTCGTTTCATGTCATGTTCTGGTTTCATTCTTTATCTAGAAACAAGCCTCCTGCCGCATACAATGACATCATGTGATGAGGAGAGAAAAAAGCTAATTATTAACGAGGAACAAGTACACTGAACGAGCAGGAGGGTCATAGAGGCTCATATTTGAAATGGTGTTGTTTTGATTTTTTTTTTTTTCCCCCTCAATTTTTGCAATTTTAGCGGTGGCTACTAAGCTGCATTTTTAGACCAGAATGTCGAACTCTAATGAGTTTCTTTGACTTGGAACAGTAAGAAAAGCCATAACCAACTAGCAGTTCATGATTTGATGTGACGTAACCTCATGTCTTGGCAAGCACAAGTTATGTTGCCTTTATTAGCATATTGGAGTGATTTGCCAGTCGCAAACTAGCAAGTCAAAGAAAGGTTTATTACATTGTTTTCCCCTTGGCACGAGTGGAAAAGTTCACAGCGGAATGTGTGTGATTGTGCTGCTGCATTCAACCGGCTGAGCGTTGTGCTGGACTGTTCTCCATAGACGAAATTACTGTTTGCAAACAACGCTTATCTGCAGCTCTTCTGGGTTGCCTAAAGAAGATTTAGCACTTCAATTAAACACAGCTGTGTGCAACCATTTCTACAAGTCTGAGATTTGGACTTCCTTTGATTTCCATCAGGACAAATCTGCTTGGATCCGTTTGCTCTAATCAGTCCTGGTTGACCCAATTGATCCGTGACTGGTGTCACTCGATTTGTTTCACTTCTCATCTTATTGCTTCGTATTTCACTAGTTGTAAATGGCTGAAAATATCAGATCAAATAAATGACTACCGATAACCAAAGACTAGCCTGGTTTTAATAATAAAATACATTGTCACAGACTAGCTTTTTGTGAAATGGCATGCAAAATCATTTATTTTGAATGTAGCATGTAATTTGTACAATCAAAACCATTCAATATCAAATGCATGTTGTGCATCTGTTGGAGTTTTTTCCACATTATATACTGTGAAAGTTATTTTTGGAAGTTGTGAAGACTATAGGAGTGCATTTTGCAAGAAAATACCATTACAGACTTTTCACTTAACAATATTGTGTATAATTCAGTGCGGTTTCTTTATAATTACTTGCAAAAATATACTAGAATTTTCTCAGTAAATCTATTATTACACCAATTTTTTTCTTTAAAGTGTATGCCCAATTAAAGAAATATATATTTCTTTATTATTAAACATAATGTCACTGTATGATAACAAATATTTTATATAATGCTTAACGGATCAGTAGAATTGCAGCACTGCTCAATCACTAAAAGCTGCTTGCCTGAAGAACAACCGCTGCTTGTTTTGTGACCTCAGAATTTAATCTATGCAAGTGTCTTATTTTGAGAGATGTTAGACGCTCAGATTCTACATTTGTTACATTTGTGCATATATAAAGCCTATGAAATATTTTGCAGTGATTTTCTCTATAGAGCAGCCTGGTTTTAATAACAAAATACATTTACATTTTGGTATTGGGTGGCACAGTTATGGCCAAAATCATTGCAATTCATCTTAGATTTACTTTATTTAATGTTTTACGCATTACTTTTATGCTCTTTCAATCCTCAGTAAATGTTACATAGATTATGAACAAGCATGCATGTCTGTGATTGGTCATATTGCTTAACCACTGCAGATTACATGCAAATAGAAAATCTGAACAATAGTAGACCTAAATAGAACTGCAGTTGACATTTTTCACTGTTAGTAAATTGTGGCAGCTGTAAATGTCTTTTTAATTAATTATTTGCTTGTGAAGTCCTGCCTTTCGATTTTTCTCCCCTGAGATTTGTGATTTCATTACAAGAAGGCAGCCCACTGTAGGCTTGCACAAGATCTGATGCTGTTATTGTAAGAATATAATATAACTAGAATCATCTTTAGGGGACATCGGTCATGTTGTTGAGGAGACAATATAGATTTGTAGTGAGTTGGAGTGTGTGTGTGTGTTACATAACCACGCAGCGGTTCCTTAGAACACAGGCTGTTAGCTTGTGTCCGAGTCGCCATGGAGACACGTTTCTGTCTGTAGGACAGAAGTCAGAAGAATTGTAGTGTTTTTCCTCAATATGAGTTCAGCCAAGGCCATTCACCAGTGAACATCTTCAAATTCAGCCATAAAAATACAACACAATGTCAACACACAGTTCGTCATGTTCTGTCCTTGTACGAGAGTTTGTGTTTGTGCATCAGAATAGATGTGTTCAGATTGTATGGATGAGCATTGGTGTTTCCAAAGGGCTTGAGCAGTAAGAATGTTTTGTATGACTGTAAAGATTTTTAAAGGCAGATGCTGATATTTAGATAATAGAATGGCTGATGCTGATAATAAAGATATTTAAAGGATGAGAAAAGTGTAATCAATCAATACTCAATACACACCATATTTATTTTAAATTAATCAAAATCAGGACATTTAAATATTTTAATCATATTAATTATTAATTATTTAATCATATTAATTACATGATTTACCTTTTTTTTTTTTGAGAATTTCACATATATTATCATCAACATAGTCATTCAAAAGTTTGGAGTAAGATTTAAAAAGAAGAAATACTTTTATTGAGCAAGGATACATAATATTGATCAACAGTGACAGTAAAGACATTTATAATGTTAAAAATATTCTATTTCATATAAATTAAGCACCAAAAAGTGTTTTAAACATTAGTAGTAATAAAAAACGTTTCTTGAGCAGCAAATCAGCATATCTGTCTGCCTGTCTGTCTGTCTTCTGTCTGTCTTCAAGTATACATGGTTTGTTTGTGCCACATCATGTTTCTGTTCTCTTTCTAGGATTCTTGCTCTTTCATGTCATAGCATGTCTCTCTACAGGTGTTCACACATTCTTCTCCCAGCACATCGTTCTTTCACACCTTGAATTTTCACCTTGTTTTTTTTTTTTTTTTTTACAATACCACTGTGCTGTACTAAAATCCCCATAGCTGCAGACCTGCTGCTTTTTTTTTTTTTTTTTTGCCAGAGGAGATGATGTAAGGTGGTTTAATGGAAGAATAAGCAAATGAAAAGCAGCTGAATCCGGTGTTTATGGGGGCAGCTGTTCAGCACATGTGGCCAGTAGCTGCTTCATAAAGACAGAAACGCTCTTTAATCTGAGAGAGCGAGAGAGAGAGACGGGCAGATGACCGAGGGTGAGTGTCGATGGGTTCCTAAGGGAAAATTCAGAGCCATACTGCGTTTTCCTCCTTCCACTTCCACCACCCCGTTCTGTTCTACGTGGCATTCCATGCTGCTGGACAAGAATCGCCTTCCCAGTTTTCCACTAGGGGTGGGAATGGTAAGGAATTACTATTAATTGTCTCTGAATGCTTAAAGTTATAGTTCACCAAAAAATGAAAATTCTGTTATCATTTACTCACCCTTATATTGTTCCAAACCTGTTTGTATTTCTGCAGTTGAACACAAAAGCAGATATTTTGAAGAATGTTGGTAACCAAACAGTAGCCATTGACTTCCGTAGTATTTTTCTGAAGTAAATGGTGTCAGAATTTAATGTTTTGGGTTAACTATCCATTTAAAGAGACCATTAATGAATATTTTGCACCGTATACAGTAGTTCACACAAAAAATAAATCTGTCATCATTTAGTCACCCAGTTATCACTCTAAACCTGTATGACTTTTTTTTTTTTTCCTTCTGCACATAGTTTTTTTTTTTTTAAGAAAACTGAGTCCAAACAACATGGAATCAGAGATAAGATAGTGTTATATCTTTGCAAGGACAATGCAAGAGAATGATTGTGAATTTTGTCTCTGCATCATTTTTTTGTAGCATCCAGTCATTTTATCTCATCACATTCAATTCATTTTACTGACATAATGTCTGTGCAGGAAACACTATTCTCAGTTCTCTATTTTCCACGGATGCCTCATTGTGAAATCAAATCAGGCTTTGTCTCGAGTTATGCTCTAATGTGCTTGACGAGAACTTGAAAGGAGCATAATACTTTCACACTCTTATTTTTTGTTATATTTAGTCTTCCTGCTATCCTCTGTCAGTTTGCACAAAGATTTAAAGACGCTCCTCCTTTCACCCTCGAGCTTTTGTGCATCTGTTTCGTGGTACCCCACGGACTCAGAACAGCCGGAAGCAGCGCTCTCTCGATACTGACATCCTCTCTATGCACTGAGATTATCCATCTGGCCCTTAATTAATGGGACTTGTCTTGATATGATTAAGGGAATAGCTGAATTTGTTTAGCCAGTGCTTGTCCTAGTGATCCGTTTAGTTTAATTCAGTATGACGATCATGCTGAAACTGGAGGCATGGTTGTTGATGATATATTGCTGAATGGTACATTTTTCATTGATTGGCAGCTGGTGTCATGTATTGCCAGTGCTCGATGTACGTGCGAGTGCAACTCTGAGATGGAAACACAACTTCTTTTTTCTGCTCAGCTGCAGAGCAACAGCAAATGCTTGCGGTGGAAATATTTCATGTTGTGGTGAATTGAGAGAGAGAGAGAGAGAGAAAGTAGCAGACACAGTAGAAGGAAAAGGAGAATAGAAAGACACCAGCGCTAGTCTGCAGTGCAGTTCAGTATGAAATCATTTTTCTTAGTGCTGCAGTTTTAAACTGCAATACCTTGCTTTAAATTGATCACACTTCAGAAGTGGAGGCAGAGAATCATTATTTGCATTCGCTGATTGAACAGGGAGTGATAGACGGTTCCGCTTTCATAATGAAATGTGTAGATCACGCACACATGTGCTCATATCTTGCAGAGGAACCTTTGCACCAGCTTCCTGTTGGCAAAAACAGGAAGATCAGTGTGGTTTCAGAAAGAACATGCAGATTATATTAAACCACGCTCTTATTAAACTTAAACGTTTCCATTGTGGTCTATATCAGATTGTAGCATGTTTGAGGTTTTAAATCCACAATAGAGCCGAACATGTTAGCATGTGTTTCGCATTTCTAATGTTACTGTCTGCTTTTTGACTTCTCTTTCAAGTCACTTTAGATCAGTGTTGCGCTGTTTGATATCTGTAAACTTTGGATTCACAGTGTACTATTCTTGTATGTGGTAAAACGGCCTACTTTCTGCTTTAATACTTGTATTCTCAATTGGTAAGTTTTCACCTTACAGTTTGAAAAATGTATATGAAAGAAATTACACATGAACAGTTATTTTGAGGAGTGTCTTTTTATCTTAGTTTGTAATGTTTTTTTCAGATCCTCTTCAGTGAATGGGTGCCGTCAGAATGGAAGCCCAAACAGCTGATAAAAACATTACAATAATCCCCAAGGAATCCACATGACTACAGTCCATAAATAAACGTCTTAAGTGAAAAGGTGCGTGTTTGTAGTAAACAAATTCATCTTTAAGACTTTTTAACTCTAAACCGCCACTTCTGACCAACATATGAGTTTATAACAATGCTTCCTCACTTCTGACGGCACCCATTCACTGTAGAGGGATCCATTGATGAACAAGTGATGTAATGTTAAAAAAAAAAAGAGAACTATTTAACATGGCCTGAATTTTCAGCAAATGTTATTTTGGTAAACTATTCCTTTACGAAGATAAATCGAAATTTAGTGTGTTAACTTCAAGTAGCAGCTGTTTTTCCTCTTATAGTTGATATGATTTTATAAAATAAGATTTAAATTCTAATCTCACTCGAATGGCTTGTTTACATGAATGCATCTCTAATAATCTCTTCAGCAAAATTACATTGACTCAATCAAATGTAAACGGGTATTTTGCAAATATTGATTGCATGATGTTTGTGTAATCATTTAATTCCATTATTTAAAAAAGATTTTTTAAAAAGACGTTTTATCAAATCTGTTCTAAACATGGAATGGCATTCACAGCTAATTTTTATCTGTATTGTGAAGTGAAACCGGATAAGCGGTAAAAAAAAAAAAAAAAAAAGGGGTTGATTTTGTTTGTTGGAAATAATTAGCTTATGTGATGTCAGCAGAAAAGGAACATTGTTTCGGAACTGAAGCAAGTTATTACATTTTGATGAAAGATTATATAGACAAACATTTCATTTTGTGCACAATAAGACCGGGCATGTGCATTGAGAAGTCACAATGAACAAGTGAACAGTAGGTCAAAGACATTCACTCGAATGCTTCGTTCTTTCAAACACATTCGCAATTCAGGTTTTTTTTTTGTTTTGTTTTTTT
>JAFVLL020033191.1:45000-47177 GCA_021397915.2 Tor tambroides | reverse complement strand
CTGGTTTTTTTTTTTTTTTTTTTTTTTTTTTTGCAATACAGTTGTTTAGACCAGTGTTTCCCAACCCTGTTCACAACACAATTCATATTCTTCCTAATTAAACACACCTGATTCAACTCGTCAGCTCGCTGGTAGAGAATCCAAGATCTAAAATGAATTGGTCAAATATGGGAGACGTCCCAAATGTGTATCGTTGGTGTGCCTGCAGGAACACAGTTGGAAAACACTGGTTTAGACAAACCAACAGTTGCAGACTGCACATTACTAGCTTGATGTGCTACTAGCGAGCTGAAGCTGAGCAAGTAAACAACTTCCAGCCTATTTTTTTTTTTTTTTTTTTGTAATGATGGATTCAATATTGTAAAGGTTAACGTACTAAATAAGTTTCACAGCAGTGCATTGTGTATGGAAAGTTCTGTAACAGTGTTAAACCTATGTGCCTTGTGTCTGATCCAATATTTGGTGCCCTAGACCTACATGCTTACTTTCTCTGCAAACCTAAGATGGCTGACATGTCATTCAGAAACAGATTGACTATTGCAGGACTGGAACCATCTCAACATAAAAGCGATGATCTTTGGTGACATGGCTTTATATCACTAACAATACAACATGCTCTTATCATAGAAGAAATTTTAGAGGCCTCTCACCTATCTCACTTGCTTTTCACCTTTTACATCCAACAGTGAGTCTAAAGAGCAGAATAACACATTACTTCCTGTCCTTTGAAAAGTCAAATAAAGAGAAAATACACAGTACTTGCGTGTCAGCGCTGGTCTTTGGCAAAAAGAACTGAAGTAGAAATGAAAGGTACCCAAAGTCAAGAGAGACAAACTGCACTACAGCCCAGGGCTGGATCATTAAAACAGACACTGGCTGAGGCATCTAGTTATGCAAAGCAAGAAACAACACCGTACACAGCAATATGGAATGGAATTGAGAGAGAATGTTGAAATAGTTGAGGGGGGATGCTTCAGTTTTAATTGGCTTTTTGGTTTTCATCAGTCCCGGCTAAGCTGAAATTTATGAGTTTGATCTTTGATAGTTGCTAGAAGCTAACAAGGGTGCTTCCTGGGTTCCAACATTTTGATGAACAGCAAACTGTGAATGAATGAATGAATGAATGAATCAATGAATGAATCAATGAATGAATCAATAAATAAATGAATGAATACAGAAAGAAAGAAAGAGATGCATTTTCATATAAAGAATAAATTAAAATATTTTGTAGTTTGTGCTTATTCGCCAATGGGGTAAGAATAATTAAATAAAATTTAGTTTTATTACTGGCCTCTACAGTATTCTATAAAAAAGATTCCATTTAACATTAAACAATAAAGTTATATTAAATTACTTCTTTTATGTTGATTTTACATTAATTTGGGGTTTCAGTGTGTAAATAAATTTATATTATATTATATTATATTATATTATATAATATAAAGAATTAATCTAATACAATTTTGTATCATTTCTGCTTAAAAATCTTTGCTAATGGGGTAAAAATAAATAAGTACTTAAATATATATTCAGAAACAATTCTTATCTTACCCAGTGAAAGAAAGAAAGGAAGAAAGAAAATGAATGAATGAAGGAATGAATGAATGAACGAGAATGATGACAACGTAGCAATGATTGATTTGCATTGTAGATCAGATTGCCTGAATGCATTCTATAGTGTGGAGTGTTTGAAGTAGCATCTTGTGCTGTTTGAATTCTGCATCTGTAGTTGTGCTGTATCGTTGTTAGACTACTTAATAAGACAGGTAATGATGAAGAAATGTAACTTTAATAAGTTCATTGGTGATACTGACTGAAGATGTTAATTGCATCCAATCCCAAGTGCACACACATAATGATGGTAAAAAGCAGATGCGGGCTGCAAGGGATGGTGTTAATTAGGTTCAACATTTCTTTTTCCAAATGCTGAGGAATTGTAATTCTTGCACCATGGCTCAGCAGTGACAAGACTAATTGCGAAAGTGAAGCAGTTTTCCTGCTGTAAATGAGAGAGTTGGGTAATGGTGCCACAGAGGCAATGTAAACAGTCTGTGAGGCGAAAAATGTTGCTGAGATCTCGGCTGTAGCAGTCTTAGCACATTTGAAGGTTATGGTAATGAGCACATGATTGGGAATGACAGGAGTGAGACAGACACGAGTGCAAAACATACTGAACC
>JAFVLL020033191.1:0-40000 GCA_021397915.2 Tor tambroides | reverse complement strand
ACTTTCACAGAAAACTGTCAATACTAATTAAGAAATATACCTGTGAGTCTCAAAGACAATTAGCAGAGAGTAATTAAGGGTTGCTGGAAGTGTTTTTTCCACCTCTTAATCATCCTGCTAACTCTACAGATCACTTTATATCTCCCTAACTTCTTTTATATCATTATTAAAGTATGTAGCCAATCTCTGCTCTTAATTTTATATAACATTAAAAAGCTGCACAAAGTTAAGGATCAGGATCAGACAAAAATAGCTTCTTAAGGTAAGAACTGCACATTGTGGATTTAATTATAGAAGAATTATGTGTATAATTATGTTTTTACTTTGAAATGTATAAACTAATTCATATATTAATTGTCTATTCATGTTTCACAGCTTTTTGTAATTCCAATCTGTTTCTCATTGTTACTGTTCTCAAATATTTTGCTATGCAAAGTCACCTAAGTGCACCCAACTGGGCAAGCACCTGGCCAACAGCTGGCAAACACCCCACATGCAGCTCAGCAAATCAAATTTAAATTATCTGAAAAATAATTTAATCTTTCAGCAGGAGTCTAAATCAGATTGGACCCAGAGTAATACAATCTGGCGAATCAATAAATGCTTATGAAGTATTTATGATACCCAAAATTCTGTAGTTGATAGCAATTCCAGGGAATGTATTTTAGGTATATAACAACATCAATATCTAGCATAGAAGTAAACAGTAATGTGAGACCAGAAAACACTGCCTGTTTATTAGGAGATCAGAAAATGCCATCTTCCTAGACCAGGGATGTCAAATATTTGAGATATTTTACTTGATTGCTTTACCTAAGTATTATTTCAGGAGATTTGTACTTAAGTGCAACTGAAACTGACTACTTGTACTTTCATTTTGTTACATATCTGAAGAGAAACAATGCTTTTTGTCCTGCCGTATTGTGTTTTGTTTTATTTCCCCCCTTTAAACTTCGTAACTTTCTGATCAATGCAAATTGAGATAAATTCTGCAATTTATTTCACTTTGCATTGGGAAGGTGATTCAATATGATAAAACAAGAATCTCCTCTCACGCTTTAATTTTTTGCTAGGATATTTTTTTATTGCTGAGGTACAATTTAAAGTTGTACTTTTTTTTTTTACTTTCACTCCAGTAAGTTTTTGGCTAGATTCCACTCAATATATGTAACCTAAATTAATTAGATATCTATGATTTCTCTCTGAATGTAAGTCCATGGAGTTTTTTTTTTTTTTTCACCCATTTGCAGAGTATTAATAGCATACTGTTCCTCAACAAATCGCATGAGTTGCTTTTCCATGCCTGTCTGGTGCAGGATGACTAAACACATTTGTTTAATACATCTGTTCTAATATCTAACCCTACGTATTAGCAACCCAAATATGATGCTTGTCTTACAGTAGATGCCCCTAACAGCACAAACTTCACTTTCTTTTACATTACTTTGCAACTGTGTTTCCATTCAGATAAGATGCCTAACTTAGGGTTCCAACATCAACTTATGCTTTTCATTTCTAAATATGTGGATTATGGAAATTCCAGTAATGACACACAGTAAGCTTTATGACAATTGTGCTTTCCTCTCAAGGTAATGAAGGAGAATCCATCTTGTTTATTAGACTTTTCTGCCTACAGTTTTGGAATGCCCTTCCTAGTGTTGGAATGTGTTGAATGAGGACACATAATGAGCAGGCGTTGCTGATAGCATGGCAATGCGCCTGGGGTTCAGAGTCCTGTCTAAGCATACAAGAGCTTATCTCTGAATATTTCAGAGAGCTTTAATGCTGTTTGGGACAGTTCAGTATAGCACAGCAGATTCAAATCACACAGATGTCTTTTTTAGTTTTCTAAAGCATACGTTCTCTTTGCACAAGCAATGTTGCTCAGTTGCTTAACAAGATGTGACTCAACATTGTTCATTAAAAATAAGAAATGCTTTATTCAGATATATATTAGAGCTGCCAATCAATTTAAAAAAAAAAAATTAAAAAAGATAATTAATCACGCATTTCTTTCTAAATTAATTGTGGTTAACCCCACCGAATACTAAAGTTTTTAAATATACTTTTATGTTTCAAAATATAAATCATTTGGGGATTGAAATATAATTCAATCTTCAAAGTAATGTAGAAAAAAAAAAATGTTTTCAATATTTGTTTAATGGCATCTTTTTTATGACTGATACCAATATTACTTATGTCTCCAGGTTTTTTTTTTTTTCATGTTGACTATACTAACATTTATTAGACTTCAAAAAATAACTTCTAATTTAAGTGAACTTAAAACAATCTTCACATAAACCCAATATAATAAATGTCACATTTACCTGTGCCCTTCAGCAAGTACAAAATATACAGAAATTTAATTTAATTTATCAAACACTAAATTCTAAATGAAATATATGAATCCTTAAAGCTACAAAAATTATTGTTTTTTTTTTTTTTTTGTATGTTTTTTTTTTTTGTTGTTGTTCTTTGATTAACAGACATCACAGCAGCTTGGTTATTAGGTTATTTGGCTGCTATTACTTTAAGAGCTGTGACGCAGATCTGACATGCATGCTCGTAATATGAAATGATACAGGCGACAGAGCATACCGTTGCATTTGTGCATGCAATTGAAGAACACGCGCTACAAGCACAGGATAACGGCTGACAGGACAGGAAAATTTGTGTTTACTGACATATGGCCTGACAAAATTTCATCTGACTGCAGTTAACTGTTGCTCTACTAAAGCTTCTCATGATCTGTACCGTTTTCACGCTCATTGAGTATGACCTCCAGGGTTTGATGTTTTCTGAAGATTTTCTGAAGGTTATGTACCTTGTTACACTGACCATTTGTTGAAAAAGAGGAGGAAAAAAATGTAAAAGACTTCCAGGCCCTTTTTTTGAAGGTTATTCATGGAAAGTGACTTCTAGATGCCTTTAATCTTTAGTATTGCTGTGTATGTAGTAAGGCCAGCCAGAGCTTTTCAAGGAAGCACAGATGTCGCTTATTACGGGAAATTACAGTAAACACTAAAATCTATTGTGTGTGTGTGTGTGTGTGTGTGTGTGTGTGTATGTCTTTAATGTTACCTTCTAAAAGCTGCTTTTCAAACTTCCACAGAACAACAAAATTACTAAACAAAAATAATTGCTCAAACTCAGAAATGCATTTTACAATGTTTATAAAATGAAAATACACAAGAGACAACATTACCAACGTCAAACTAAATGCCTTACGAATCATGACTGATTTCCATAAACTGTCTATTTCTGAGCACTCAAAGCACTGTCAATCATGTATATCACTATTTTAGTTATTCGCCATTTGTTGCAAAGTCTTGCCACTTATATACATACACACTATATGAGATTGCCACAATAATGAAGGTTTAGGGAAAGCTCAGCTAATATCACTAATATGTACACAGTACAATGGAAGCTGGGTTGGTTGTGCACCACGACACAGAAATATAAGTACACATACTAATGACTAATTACTAACATTCAAGACGAAAAAGGTCAATTATGTGGCTTTACTCTTCCCACATACCAGATGCACAGATAATTACAAAAGATAGAGGTGTAAACTAAATTATTTCTAATAGCGTATTAGCAAGACGTTTCAACACAAGAGCTGGTGAACAGCTAAATATATGAGACTTATGAATAAGACTGAATAATCAAAACGCAAACTCTTGGTCTTCTGGGTAAGCCATTGTGCATTGTGTTTAACCATATGTCACATTATAAAGTTATCAACCTATTTGGAGCAAGTTTACAAAGTCAAAAATGCTCACCCCAAGTTTATATAATATTCAGGACCTTAGTTATGGCAATTCATTGTAAATGTATTATAATGATTATTATGCCAGGCACTATAGCACAATCTGAATTTTAGTAGCAGTCCTTGTCTTGAATGTCTTCTTGTTTTTTCAAGACCCCTAACAGTCAGTATTAATCTTCAGTATGTAACTATAGAATTTGTGGTACAGACATGGATAAATGTACAGTACAACACATTTGTGAATGATATGTGCAGCTTTATACTTACTGTACATACATACTTACATAATTACATATCTAATGTCCAGGCTCTTTTGACCTGGGGCAGAAAGTATAGCAACACCCTGGCAACCAACCTACAATTTTTCTGGAGCATTTTCTACAGACAAGCACCAGTCACCATTAATCTAGTTGTGGTTAATATTACCCTCACCCACAGCATGTTCTCTATCTATTTTCATACCAATGTCAATATGGGAAAAACATTATTAATATATTATGCCTCATGGCCTCTCTCTTTATTGAGGGGACTACTTTTTTGTAGGTCACGGTATGAAAAACAAAAAGTTTGTTGACAAAGTTTGCAGAGTAATATGAATAAAAATTCCGAGTCAGATTTACACATACCCGAGATGAATTTAACCAAGGGCAGTTTGATTTAGAAGGCATGTCCCCATTGGCATATATCTCATATCTCAGAGTTGCATATTAGAAGCATTGTGATGGATAGGGTACATCTGACAGCCCCTTCTCACTATAAGCAAACCATTCTGTCCATCTTCAAAACATTTGACTGCAATTGGATTGATCTGCTGACCTTTCCACTTAATGCAATTGACAGTCGAGATCAAAGAGCAGGGAAATCGCATTAGCTGAACTGAGCTCGGAGTGCTCCTTGAACTGGTTGTCAAAGACGTGAGACTAAGTATAAATGTTTCTTTGTGAACTATACATTATTTCACAGAGCTGCGGTTCTAATCAAGGCTTAGACTGTCTTCATTTCCAATGCATAAAAAGCAGCATGAAAGAGAGGTGTTGAGGCATCTGGAAAGATATGCTTTAGCAATGGGAATGTGTTTGAACCATTTCTCATCACTATGTCAAGAAAGTGCCAATCAAGCTACAGTAGGTGTCGGATCTGATGGTCTGGAACATTCATAATCAAGAGTGACTAATCATAGAGCTGTGTTGCTGGCCTCCAGAGATAATTTCTTCTGCTTCAGTGATGTGAGAAGGAAATTGTAAAGATCATCTTTCAAACTTGTAACTCGAAAACATCACACATTTTTGTTTTCAATGTAAGTGCATCTAGATTTTTTTGCATTTTCTGATACCATCTGTGGTTTCTAAGACACTGATATGTGGTTGCTACATTTTTTAGTGTGTTTCTAGGTTTATGTGGCTTTTAGGTTGTCCAAGGGGGGTTATAGCACAATTCTAGAGAGTTCTAGATCATTTCAAGATCCCACACCAAAGTCTTTATGACATTCAGGTAAAGTAAAGCATTGGGGCCCTCCTTAAATGGGAATTAGTATTAATTAAGATCATTTATAAAAAATAATACATACCGCTCCACAACAAGTCCTCAACGAAGTATCATTCATATTGGTAGTACATAGTGTATAGAATGAATAACATGGCATACACTACTTTAGGTTAATAGTTTTACATAATCCAAACAATATAAATAGCGATGACTGCCTTAGTGAGTATCGTTAACTACTCATCAGTATACTATTCACAAAAGAAGAGGAGAGGAGAGAAATTGGGTTGAACAGCTCTAATACAGGATTACTGCCAAAAAATAAGAAGAAGATTCTGCATTAGTTTATGCATCTAATAAATTCCACTAATCTTTTCTGACAATATGTATTTGGTGATAATCAGTGGAATCAGAAGCTGAGATTGAACTTGCTATAAGCTGAATAATTGTGTCAAAGGTTTAGAAGGGTCTGATAAGGTTTTTTTTGTTTGTTTGTTTTTTCACAGTCCCATCAGAAAGTCTGTATTTCTGGTAAGTTTAAGAAAAAAAAAAAATGAGGACAATCTGTCTCAATCAGAATGTGATCTCAAGAACAAGTAGGAAACCTAGAGTAAAAAAAAAAAAAAATGAAAAGAAACATGCCATATGCTCTCGCTGTTTGTTAGATGTTATTCTTGTGTTTCCAACAGAAGGTCAGATGGTTTGTTTGTCACTAAGTAACAGAGGGACTATAATAAGTTGGAATTTCAGAAATTAATGAAATATTCTTGTAATATTATTCATATAGGATCTAAGCTTGTGTGTACTAATTGCAACTACAAAGATTGTGTGAGCTCAAATCTCTTGAGAACTTCCCCGCCATCTATCATTGGTTGCAATGCAGGCACATAATGAGAGAGCCTGATCTGTAATTTGGCATGCAGGAAAAGATTGGTTTGCTATTGTTCTGTTTTGGAAGCTTCTGGGTAACCGCATGTCTTGTTCTAAGATACCCTGCACTAAAATCAATTTCAAACTGAAGTGCTTCTCAATTTCCAAGACTACGAGAGAGTCAAAGTCAAAGAACTGGAACTGTGGCCACGCAGCTGCCGAAGATATGCCATATCTGTTACCGGTGCATCATCGTAAGGGTGATAATTGCATTTCGAGGCCTTCCTAACAAAAACAGATTTGCAGGGGATTAACGGACTTGTCCCAGCTCACATAGCCAACCTGTGATTAAAAGAGGATCGGACGACGTGGCTCCGTTCCCACCAAGTAATCAAGTGAGTCCCTGGATGCGGTAGTTTGCCAGTCAGTCTTGCGCCATGGAATCCCTAAGAGAAGCATATTACCCAAGTGGCATTCAATTAAATTTTTCTCTCTTGATTCTGTCAGGGTAACTTGTTTTTTCAGTCAAATTGAGGCATTAAAGTGTTCGACTGTTAGGGAAAGTCTTTAGTGAAGTGGTTGATTTCCCAGCAGCATTTGTTTAGTTTTGCCACGCTGGAGTAGACCTGCTGTTGGTGAGATGAACTCGCAAAACTAATTGAAAAGTTTTCGGCAGCAATTAGGGATTTAGAGGTGCAACAAAAGTGCTGAGCTTGTTCTTATTCCTCTTGTGTTTTATTGGAAAAAAAATAGGAAATATGAGCTCTATGACAGGACATGACTTGGTTCACACCGACTTATGCACCTATACACACAATATGAATGGGGGATTTCCAGCTTGGTCGTAAAATGATATATCAACTGCATGCTTATTTAAACACAACAAAGTAACTGTTAGCCCTTCACTTTAGTTTAATCCCCTTTGCATCTCACGGCTAGTCCAAATTTGGTCCAAGAGTTTGATGCCAGGGAAGCCCACAGTCACTCCCCAGCTGCCCAGTGGGATGCCAGGAAGAACAAGAGTCCAAACCATGGCTCCTCTTCAAAGCTTACATTTGTCACTTTAAAAGACAGGGAAAGAGAGTTGGAGATTAGAGTGGGAGAATAAGGGATAGCTGGCAGGAGTCTGTCTATAGGAAGATGTGTAGTCCATCTCCGGAGGACAGCACTAAACACTGCAGGCTGTTCCTGGACACAATCCGTATCCCCGCCTAAAATATTCCTGCCTGCTCATGAGCTCAGCATGTTGGCCCAGCATTCACGGGCTTTGGAATTTATCCCCTGCCTTACGCAACAGTCTCTCCTATGCCACCCACTGCAAAGGGACTTTGACCTTAAAGATTAACAAATACGGGACACTTGAGATCTGAAACTTGGCAGTAGGTGGCAAGCAAGAAGTTCAGTTATATTAGATGAATGAATTGAATGAACAAATAAAAATGGGACCTGTTTCAGTAAGCATGGAAAACTGAGCCAGGTGGATAGAGCTGGATTGGTACTTTGCAGGTTTGATCTGATTATTGAGATCACAATCATGTCTGTTAGCAAGGAACATGGGCCGTGTTATTCAAGGGGTGACTGACAGTACATATCCAATACTTCATGGACAAAGTAATAACACGGACCAGATCCAAACCTTCATTTTCAACATGAGCACATGCACAACTGCTAGGCCTTGGCTCTGAGAAGTTTCACATACTTAATACAGTCTGGTCAGGTTCTACTTAAGATATAGGCTGCTGACTTCACTACTACACAATATTACTCTACACTGTTGATCCAATCTGGGTGTACAGGATGCTGTCGCGAGTAATAGACCGAGCTCACCTGGCTCAAATCAGGCATCTCTCATCATTTATGACAAACTGCTTCCTTGCAGTCAGCCTGACAGTGGGACTTTCTTTCCTATTACTGTTTATCATAGACTTCTAGGGAGATGAATTGCAAAGCGGGGTGCCTTATTTGTCACATCAGTCTCCATAAGTGAGGCAGAGACTATTTGGCGGGTTCTAGATTTGATTTACCAGGTGATAGCAGCTGGAAACACCGCAACTCTAACATGGCCTCCGTCTGTCTTGTTGGCAGCTAAGAAAATTCACCTCGCAATGGGAAGGTGTGCTAATTAAACGGCAGCAGATAAGGACACACTGACACTGCCTGTCTCTATATTCAGAGCACTGTTTCTATCTACACATCTCCAGACAGCAATATCACAACAGAAGACTCATCAGTCATATCAGCTGCCTGAACCGAGCTGAAGTTTGTACCTGAAATGAAGGATATGTGGCTTTGATGGTGAGAGGCCGAATACAATTGGAACAGACTATGAAAGGGAAAAGAAAGGAGAAATGCAAGGAGGCCGATAGCGTCAAGAGATTATTTCTAGTGGACTCACAGAAAGGGTAACATTATCTCCTCTTGTGTGTTAGAAGGTCAAAGCAAAGGTGTCCAATCTTTTTCCTAGAGGGCCACTGTCCTGCAGAGTTTAGATCCAACACTAAAAAAAAACACCTGAACCAGTCAATCAAGGTCTTCGGGATGACTGGAAACTTCCAGACAGATGTGCATCTAGGACATTGGCCTCAAGGGGCAGGATTGGACACACCCGTTCAAAGGCACAGCCAACAAGTAGAGGTTTTGTCATTTTGTTTTTGTGTTAAAATGAGTGCCATCTTTAATGATAAAATCTGAAGTTTTAATAGGTTTGCTGAGTGGTTGCTGTGGTTGTTAGCGGTCAAAGAAAGTGACAGCAACAATGTTCATGTAGAACATAAATTAGACGTGCTTAAATCAATTACTTTTCTACTTTTCTGATCTACTGCTGACATCCAATTAAACTAGTCCATTTGATCACTTCAACTGTTGAGCAAGAGTGACTTATCCCTCAAATTATTGTTACAACAACAATTTTGTCAAAAAAATTGTAATTCAGAATCATATTGAAATTGTTGTGGATTATTTTACATTTCTAATTGTAATTATATTGTTTACAATTTAGTTCTGACTTGAACATGAGCAAATACTCTAAAAAAGACCTCATCTCTAAATCTATACATCATATAAATTATTTAAAAAATCTCATAGCCAACATGTCAGTGCAAACCCCACACCTGTGCCCACCACTATTCCAAAGTCATGCCCACGGTCAAAGGTGAAGGATATTATAATATTTATTGATGCTGAAGATCTCCAGAGGATGTGAGAGAACAGACGTGGAGACTCATTCATGCTTGGCACTCATTTGTTTGCCAGACTGAAGTCGACTATCACTGTCTGGCAAACGATGAGGGTTTAAGACTTTGGGCATGCTGCCGATCTCGGCCCAAAATGCCTGCTGAGCCTTCTGATTCAAATCTACAGGAAGTCTAGGATCTTCACCCTTTTTGTGTTACTTATTTGAAGACACACACAAACATGCATATGATAACAGACGTAATGACATACGCCCCCACCACATGCATTCATTTACACAAATTATTTCACATATTCCCTCCTTTACATCTGCTTATACAGGAAGTCGTGCTGGACAATTCACTGTCCTATTTCAAATGCAATTGCTCATTCAATAATGTACTCTGGGACTGGGAGAACGTAGGTGAACGTTGCCATCTGTGTTTGTGCACTCAAGGCCACAAAAGGGTCAGGTTGGCACTGTTCCACCCAGATTGACAGCCTGTCCTCCCAGTCAAAGCTGCCGGAATTCACCAATTATTTCTAAATAATACTGCATTTTGTCACACACAAAATAATCATAGCTTAGATGTATATATTATCATCATATTCATATTCAAAGCATGGCTGTATTTGAGGTAATTTTTTTCTCACACAATACAAAACGTAAGATACAACAAATGGATATCACAGCAGGGAAGTTGTTTGGTTATCAGTGGTGCATTCTGTTTTTAAAATTCAAATATGATATACAGTAGATACAGGGGCTGGACAGAATAATGTGAACACCTGGGAAACTGGCAGCATTTCTTTATTAAGGTGTTTTACCACTATGTGTCTTTAATACAGTTCCCAAACTTTTTAGAATAGATTCACTTCTGAATAGTCTCCAATGTCATGCTGTCTATCAGAACATCTGTCAGTTGTTTCAGAGATGTTGAAGAAGGGAATTTGCTTCTCACTCTTATTTTTCCAAAACTGCTCACAGTGGTTTTATAATATGCAAGTCAGTTGATTTCTCCACCCAGGGCAGATGTTCATCTTGGTACTCCAACTTTCCAGGTTTTATAGTCATGACACCATCATTTTTTTTTTTTTTTTCTTCCACATTTGTTCATAAAATTACTTTAAATATTATTTTGTTTTATATATTGTTGTATGTGGTCTGTGACTTTTGGATCAGAGAGCTTTTGGCCACTGGACCACAGCGCTGTCAATCACTGTCTGATTTGCTGCCTATTGTAGCCTCTAAATTTGATAATGCACAACACCATTGGTTTGAAGCACTGTCAGTGCTTTCCAATTTTTTTTTTACCCTGCCAATAAAACTACTTGAATCTAAATTTGATGCTGATTTTTTTTTTTCCAAACATATTCTGATGACTTTCATGTGATTAATCATGCTGTAACTAGTATGAGTAACAAAATGCTTTCTCTGTGTCCAAATTTGACTGCAATAATAACAATAACTGACACTTCAAATCAACATTTAAATATCAACTTTTTCTAAAAATAGTCTTTAGTAATGTCTGAAAATATATCCAAAAGAATAACCCAACAAAAGTAATGTGGATAATGGTGCATAATTTAAAGGTTAATATTTAGGAAAATCCCCTTAAAATATTAAATATATATATATATATATATATATATATATATATATTTATTTTTTTTTTTTTGAACTAAAATAAAAAAAAAACACAAATATATATTCTTTCTCATACTGTATAACTCTGTCTATATTATTTTGTATGTCCATCTATAAGTGTTTGGGCTGTTTAATATTAGGATTTTGTTTAAAATCCCCCACCGCGGCCCCGCCACCCCAGCACCCCCTAAATAAAATAGGTTATTGCGTTCTGTGTTATTTGGATACAATCCCTCTTAGTCTTTGACTGTCCCTATGATTCACTTTTGGTTTTCGCCCACTATTATTCTTCACAGATGAAGCCTTGCTGTGTTCTGTGTATGCAGTCATAATCATAAAGACTCTTATTCTTAAAATACCAAACAATTTGGCTGTTAAGGTTACAGAGGCACCTGCTAAACAGGCTCCCATGATTTGTTCGTTTTGGAAGTCTTACAAGTTACCCATTTCACAGTGCTTGTACTAAAAAACACTGCTGAACTCAACTTATGCTACAGTGGTTTGCAAATTAGAGAATACAGACAATAATAAGTAAAATATTATCAGAAGGTTCTTCTTCTTCTATGGTAGCCTGAACAAATGATATTAACCTGTATAATAATGGGTGTTCATATCATTTTGTCCAACCCCTGTATTTGTATGGTATCCTCAATAACCTCAATAACCACAAAATTAGGGACTAATAGGTATAGTTAACGCATCACACATAACTTGAATAGGCAACATACAGAATAACACCAAGGTAAATAACACAGTAAAAGAAGTAAAACCGTAAACAGAATCCAAGTATTTTCAGCATTTCCTCATGCCATGGTGCTTGCTGGAAAGCATAGTCTTGCCTCTGACACTACAGACTAAATATTAGTACCTTACACTTACGAAAATTAACCATGGTTGTACTACAAATTAAACCGAAAAACCATGGATACTATAGTTAAACCATGGTAACCACAAATTAACCATGATCTTGCTACACTAACCATAGTGTATCCATGGTATTTGTAGTAAAGCTATGATTATACAAAGGTAATCAGTGCACCAAAAAACATGGTTACTACACTTTTACCAGAAATACTGAAATACTAGTATCGTCAAAAGGGTAGGCAGCACACTATAGTTTGAAACTGAGACAAACAGAATTGTACAGACAAGCACATAGTGATTTTTGATCATAGTCCTTTAAGACTCTTTAGATTATTTCATTTCATTAGTCAATTTTGTGATTAGCATATCATTAAATCAACTGTATTAGGCCATTATTAAAACAATCCTGTCAAGGAATTTTTTTGTTTTTGCCAAGTGCAAAATATGTTATATTCATTGCATGCACATGGTCCATGCATAAATAATGCACAGAAAATCCATTTCCATGCACAGGTGGCTCACTCAAGCATTTAGGGTGAGACACACACACGCTCACATTAGCAGATACTAGCACACAGGCCCAGAGAGTCATGGACTCCACTACATGTGCATTCCCATCTACCTCCAAGATCCTCCTCATTTCATCTGTCTCAAGCTCTATTTACAGTAATGGATGGTCCAGCATCTAGACGTCTCCCAGTGGGAAAAGAGAAAAGGATGTATGTGTGTGTGAGAGAGAGAACGAAATGTAGTGAAACAGAGCGAGTGAGAGACAACCCAGTATTCTCTCTGTCTTCCCCTGCCTTTACCAATTATACTACATTCACTACTTGTGGAACACACACATACGCAAACATACACACACACCTCTCACCTGGGTGTTACAAAGTGTAAATGTGAGAGCACATCTGCTGCTGGAGTACACATTAGCTTCTTGGAGAGATACGTAGCATACGGAGCTCTCATGCCTGGCAGTAGCTTCTTCGCTAGCAGGTGGCAAACAGGTGGACCAGCCAAAACACACATCGCCAGACAGGTGTGTTCGTGCAAGCGCGTCATATATCACACGATAGCCAAGTGTATGTCCAAAACCAAATTCTGACAACTGAAACAACAACTAAAGACAACAATAGCAACTTTTTAGCTGTAAATTCATCACAATCATCTTTTGTGTATTTGACCCTTTTAGGACAACATGAGGAGACACAAGAGCCTCAAATCAGGACTTGAACTCGGGTCACCCAAAACACTGCTGTGCCTCTTGACAGAGCGCTGCCCAAAAGGCTATTCATAGTTTTCGGTCATGTGACTGGCACGGAGACCTGGAGGGCAAAACATCCATAGAACTGCAGCACAGGCCTGTCAGTTTTCCATCTGTTTTAAGCCACGAATATTTATATCACATTTCAAAAGATGTGAACAAACTGCATGTTTTGTCCACTGGTGATCCATATACAAGTCCTGCTGCAGTTTTTTTTTTTTTTTTTTTTCAGTCACTAAAAACAACGTGGTATTCTAAAACACTTAAAGTAAAAAACACTGAAAAAAGATTAAATTAAAAGATGAAATTCAACACAGTATATGTATTGCTGATGCAAGCAGATGTGCCCAGAATATGAAGGCAACATGCTAAATTGCATGTTAAGTGTTTTATTTATAACTGTTTTCTATTAAAAAATGCTTAAGGTGAAACTTGGCACATTGTGTTCATATTCTGGGACCATCTCTTTGCCTGTATGTTTTTAATACGATGTATTTGAGCCTATGATATCACTGTCTTAATGCTACATTAAGCATTTTCTATATAATGGTTTTCTGTGGGAAAAAGCTTAACGTGCCAGGATAACAGCTATGAGTCTTCTCCTATGATGCATATTCTTCGAAACAGAATCTCTCCACATCCTTCAAATGCCAAAATCCATGCTGTTACACTCTCCTCTTCAGTTCACCCCACTAATTTACTATGTGGTTCAGGTCAGGGAACTGGGATGGCCATGGAAGAGCCTTAATTTTGTGCTCAGTGACCCATTTTTGTGCTGATTTTGATATTTTAGGTCATTGCTCTGATGGAAGATCCAACCACAGCCCATTAAAGAAAAAAAAAAAAAAACTGAGTGCTAAACACCCATCAAGCTGCTTTTGGCTATACAATGAAACTTAGAGGACCAGTAATATTTTAGTCACAACTGAATTCGCTATCCAGACATGGCCACACTAACCACCAGAGTTAACAATATGCGCATCCTCCATTTGTATTCAGCATTCACTTACGCACAAGAGCTGTCTGACTTGAGAATAAGATGACAGGCTCCAACAGTTATTTTCTGCCTCCCTTCTCTCTCTCTCTCTCCTCCGGTCCTCTTGACTAGAGACAGAAAGACAGAAAAGGCTGCAGAGAGATAGAAGCTGCCACTTGACACATCTCAGATTCTGAGGCCATCCCACTGATGAAAATTCATTTCAACTGTCTTGATGCTTTTGCCTAAGAGATTAAAAGTATTTTCAATCTTAATCTCTGTAAAATGGTATCGAAAGAGACTGAAAGGACATAAGGGCAACTGAGAGAGAAAAAAATGATTGTTGTTACATTTAATACACTACATTAATACACCTGGATGCTGTACTTAATGGGTCCAGCTACAACAACTTCCACTCTTCTGGGAAAACTGTCCACTAGATGTTGAAAGTTCTGCAGGCATCTACGTCACATTCAGACACAAAAGCATCAATCAAACCTCTTGGAGCTAAAATGTATTGATTTAAGATTCACAACATTCTTTCCTTAGATCCATGGCTTTAGAAAAGATATAGTGTAATGTTGAACAAACTCTCTTGACAGACAGAAATGAAAGGCTTGATGAATATGTAAAGAAAAAAATTATATAACATTGTCTTTGTGGAATGTCATGATGTGCATTTTCATTTGAGGGTCTAATCAATAGAGAACACTATGATGTATGTGCTTTTAGTATATGTGTAGCCTGAAAAGAATGAAGTACTTCATAATTAAGGGAAACTGAGCCATTTTGCTAAATTAAGAGTCTGTCTGGATGGCTCTGTTAATTGTTTGAGAGTATTGACCTTGGTGTGGAGAAATATGTAAAACTGATTGAGAAAAATTTTAATAAACCAGCTTAGCTTCATATCAATTAAAAAATAAAAAACCTCATTAACACACAACCCTTTTCAACTAATACTAAATATTATGGGGGTCTGTTTAACTGAGATTTAAAAAAAGAAAAAAAAAACTTGTACACACTTTGACTATATTTTACAATCCAGGGTCAATAGAGAAATTTCTGTAAAAATTCCAGCTTGCATCTAGATTTTGAGCTTTTTATCTCGACCTGTGTTTCACAGGATCCGTACCTAAGTGCTCTGCAACAGTGCAATGCAATGCTGTACCAGGTGAACTACAGAGCAAGTTTACTTTGTGAGATATGTTATACATATAGACCTGTTTGTATGTGATGCAAATATCAAAATGTGTTAGTTTACAAATCATGCAAAAGTGTGGTAAAAGTGTTTTGGGTCATAAAATAGTATTGTGCAGTGAACCATACAAAATATTGATTAATCGATAATCTGCCCCTGTAATCATAATTTATGTGAAAAGGAATAAATGTGGTTGGTGTTTTACTGCCACCTGTGTTAATTTCACCTGGAAAGTGCCATGCACAAACTGCTTACCGTTATAAAAATACCTGCTGATTTGTTGTTCTGAACGTGACTTTAAGCAAAAAGGTAAACACTAATTATAGAAGTTTATGTTTTGGAAAAATGTTAAATTCAAGAAAGTCTGTAACTTTACTCTTGTCAAGTGAGGACAAAGATCTGTGTCAGTTCTGTTCTATAAATGCTTCACAAAATTGTGTGTGGCGCACTTTCTGGTGCCCAGGCACTTGTTTCGAACTTTCAGGCAGAAAATCAATTTTGGTTCACTGATTAAAGGTTGGATAAAAGACAAACAGCTTATTGAAAGTCACTGAGCTGTTTGGCCACATTTCACTGAAAATGTTTGTCTAAGGAGACTGTACGGCTATATGACGGATGTTATTTACCTGTTAATAATGGATTTAACTGAAATACACAAACCTGTTAGTTGGGAGAGGGTGTCTGCATACGTTGACTCTTTAGAGTATAATTATATCCAATTTACTATGGTAACAAAGATAACGTTTCCCTTGCATTCTTGCAGTGCAATTAATTATCTATGTCCTTGGCCATACTAATTAAAAGTTGACAGTCCAGCTTGATAAAGTGAGCAGACATATAAAGACGTTGACAGCCAATCAATAGTAAAAGACAAAAGTGACATTAACATTATCTATTGAGGCGCATTAACCTCATTTGTCATGTGACTAGAACAGTGCACTGCCAAGGGTGACTGGTTAGCATGACCCCATTAGCCTCTGCTGGTAGATGTCATAACTACACCATCTGGTACTAAAAACCATCTTTTTCAATTGGCGGCCATTCAAAATCGGTTGTATATGCTGACGGAATAACATTTTAGGGTAATATTATTGCCCTGAAGTCATTTTGCTAGTTTAACTAGGTCCCATGAACCAAGACAGCACATTTCAAACCACATACTTCAGAGGGGTCCTGCACCAGCCGAGCAACGGCCATTGAGATGAAAGGGAAGCCTAATATGCTAATTTCACCATGTTGTCCTGCAAAACAGCTCTCTTTCTTTTTCTTTCTTTCTTTGTGTCTCTATCTGTTTCTCTCTTTTTTTTCCTCCTCTCAAGCATTGGGCCAATGTTCTTGATACGGCTGTGATCTGGCATCATGGGTAACGCTGATAAGAACTGGACCTCTATCAGAGCGTAATTAACACTATCTCAGTGCCAGGAGGGCTTGAAAATATGGCGGCCATTTTAATGACTTCTAAATATAAAAGGCATCAGCTCAATCCATGTCAGCACAGGGTTTTATTTTTCTTCTACTGCTTCTCATGAATTATTCACTCTGGGGTGTGTTTGATTCATTTCTTTATCTGTGAAGGCAGTAATGAGGCTTTATTGTGTGTATGCAGTGGACAGTGGTCGAACTTGGTATTGATCTTTTTCTTCTGAGACTCTGCATTTGTCTTTCACAAACTCTCAAGGCACTCACAAGGCCATTCCAAGGATAGAAAAAAAAAAAAAACTACGTGCCAACTGTGGATAGTGGATAGTAAAATTGCTATATAGTCGCTATACAGTGTTTTCATTCATTCATTCATTCATTCATTCATTCATTTATTTATTTGTTTGTCTACTACAAATGTCCCAACAGTACTCTCTTGAAAATATTCCCACCACAGTGACATTTCACATAATTGATTACCTTTACCAGCATTTTGTAGAAGAAATAGCAGTGATGGAAATTCCATTTGGAATATTTCTGATATAAAACGTTAGACACATTTGTCTTGCTAAAGCTAATTTTATAGCATTTTATGTTATAAAATTGTATTTCATTTAAACTAAATACAGTTATTATTATTGCTGATGTATGTACAGTATGCCATTGTGGGACATCAATTTAGTTGAATTATTTTGAAACTAATAGCACAACACTCCACATTAATCATTTATGCCCATAGCATAAACATTACCGAATGAGGTCAAACTTTAATACTTACGTTTAGGAGTTTGTTCAGCTCCATAAACCTACAGGTATATATAAGCATGAGCAACAGTTATATTGACACTCAAGGGCGTCGCTAGAGGGAGGAAAGGTGGGACTGATTCCCAGGAATCCTACCAATTTTCTGAGAAAACGCATTTAAGCATGACACTCTGCACTCCTAGAAATAAAATCAAATGTGTATAAATCCATTTTTAAGTAACTTCATTTTCAGCCTGAGGGATTTTTGAATTTGTTTAGGGATATAGGTGGAGTGTGTGTATTAGGACAGCTTCATAAATCAGTAGTCAAACAAGAATGTAATCACTACTCACATAGCGTTTTTGATTTTTATGATCTAATAAGAAATGAGTGCCGCTGTCATATGATATTTCCCATCTGGAAAAGAGCTCAGAATCATATTGACAGCTTAAACCATAAAACACTCCATGGTACTGCTGTAATGCATTTATATAAAGTGACAGTCACAAAATGATACTATTTTTATAGTAAGAACAAGCCATTAATTCAGTTTATTTATTATTTTTTTCTTTTAGGGCTATAATTGATGAGATATATGGGACCTCTCGGTTTCCTGTGCTAGGGTTTCTGCCATCCTGACCAATCACGTCACATAACGTTGACACATTCACCTGACAATATGGCATTGGCAGTGATTAGCAGTCGCCACCAGCGGCCTCTAGGGCAATATATCCAGAACCTCATTGGAATATTCATCGGGATACAAAATCGATGGATGACTTGAGAAATATGGGGTGATTCCACTGCGTCCCAAACGTATTTCCAGTATGCATTTTTTTTGCCTAATTAGAGGCACAGATATGTTTTCTCCTTTCACCCACTGCCTGCCGTTTCCAGTGCAGGGAGACTACGGTGAAGGCAACAAAGCTAATTGCATTAGCATCAATTTACCGCTTCGGCAAAAGACAGCTGCGCACCACTGCAATGTATTGCATTACCGCTACATGTAAACATGCGCAAAAATAAGTAATGTGCAAAAAAGATGTCTTGATTTTTTGAGTAGTATATGTTTTGTTTTGTTTTGTTTTGTGTGTGGGGGTGTTTTTGTGATTGTCACATGTCTGTTTTCTTTCCTGGTAATGTGCTGTCATGTTGTGCATACACCTGAAGAAAGAGGAGACAAATGCGTGGTTATGTAGGCACTGGGATATAAATAGTGCGCGCGCACAGAATGCTAGTAAATGAACTCAAAGGTTCTTTTTTACACAATGTGCTCAAATACAAATTCGTACACACATTGTGAACCATGTGCGCCAAAGGAGCGGCTCAAGATAAATTGCATAGACTTAAGATTGACTGTGCTGTCTTGTCATCAAGGGAACTGCAGGTGGGAATTCAAATATAAAGTCAGCCTCTTCCAATGTCGCCTCTACATGGTAGGTATATCTTACCCATCTCTTTTCTCTTTTGTAAACCCCTCTCTGGGTAAATGCCAGAAGTTGAAAATAGATCAGATCAACAGCCTCATGCTGAGTTGCAACTGTCTTTGGAGCCTGCCACAATTTCCCATGATGCTCCTCTGTTTCTCCCTCGAAGGGAGGTACGAGAAAGGCGTTGCTCCGCTGTCAATGGCAAGACCCCTTGACCTCGTTGAAGATCTGACCATCATTAGGATGCCAGATGCATTCCGTTTGCCCACAGAATGTGGACACAATGAGCCACATGGGTAATCCTGCACTTGCTGTGCATCTGTGTCCAGCACAAAAGAGCAAGATGTTCTCAGGTTGATCCTAGTGAGCTAACGCAATATTTTAAAATCAGTTAACTGTGTTGAAGCACTTAGACTGATCTGAGAGTTATAAAAATGACATTACAAACTTGTACGCTTTTTGTTTTTCTCTGTGGAATGTGGTTTAGCAGAATACTCACGCTGCTCTTCTCTATACAATGAAAGAACACAGGCTGTCAAAAAAAAGAAAAAAGTCTTCTAAAGCTATTTGAGATATCCATGTGAAGAGCAGACCTACATTTATGTTGTTATTCACTAAAACTCATCTCGTCTACTCAGCCAGATGATGCATTTTTATGCAATAAAAATGACTGAATATTCAATAACTGTAGGATATGAATGTAACATTGCTGTAGTTCAATAAACAAGATGTTAATATCAAGTAACATGTTTCAGACAAAGACTGACCATATATATTTTTTTTTTTTCTCAACCACTTAAAATAGTTCTAATCCAAATAGGGGACTGGAACCAACTGTGCCTTGTGAATTTTCAAATGTTAGAAGTATAATAATAATAATAATAATAATAATATATTATATACATCTGTACATGCAGATAATATTGACAAAATAAAAGTCCACTTAAGTGTACTTCAAATGAGCTCATGACTGTTTCTTAACACAATATACAATAAAGTAAACTTTGTAAATGTGAAACTAAAATTTTTACTTTAAAGTGCATTTTAAATTGTTTTAATATTTTTATCATACTGTAAAGTTCACTTATTTTGATGTGTTGACCAACATACTACCTAACTGCAGCGTTATTCAATATTACATTTAAAGGTAATACTGTATATTTTAAATGCACTGGATTGCAACTTCATCATTTTAATGTGTGATTACAAATAGATTTAAATAGCTGACATATCAGTGATAGAAATAACATTAAAGTTATTATAATCGCTTGCCAGTACATTTGACAGTCCACTTTGAGTGCTACTAAAGTGGGTCAAAAAAGCACTCTTCAACTAACTGCATTTAATATCATTTTAAAGTATAATATATTTCATTTTCATAATTGTGCTCAATAATTTCATCATTCAGATTTTTTACACAAAGGCTGAAACATTTATGTCTGTAAGCCTCCGTTCCTCTCTTCTACTGGAGACGACTTTATGTGACCACTGAGGGGCCCTGCTCTAGCTCTAAAATGCTTTTAATAGGACAGACACTCCTTCAAAGGTCATAGCTCATAAAAATGCCAGCAGGATTGTGTCTGTCTTTTCCAGCTGAAATGTCAGGGAAACCTCTGATCATGGCACCTTTCCCTCGGTTGTGTCTGTTATTTTCAAAGGAAACTTGAAATCAAGGCAGGGAATTCAGGGTGATTGCCAAACACTCTTATATTAAATGTACACTAGATTTGTACATTTACAGAACAAAATAAGACTGCTTGTATGTACAAAACTCACAATCACAATGCTAGGGTGGTTTTCAGCGAGTTGCTAGGCTTTTCTGAGTGGTTGCTAGGGCCCAAGTTTCTATGATATTCTGATCCCTAGATATGAGGGATCTTCTTCTGCAGAGTCAGTCTAGGAGATTTTTTGCATCTACCTTGCATAAGTCTGATCGCTTAGAAAAGTGAAAGCACATCTCTTCTCGACAAGCCGTGTGCTTAGGTGTGATTCAACCGTAGCACAAACAAGTTGAAGTTTAATGCTTAAGCTAAGGGTTGTTCAAATCTCTAACCTTAAGAGAGAGCAATAGTACTAGTGATAGTTAATTTATCTCTGGCTTTAAAGGGTACTCTGTAGTTAAAATTCAGCTCTATAGTACAAGTGCAGACTTGTACAGTTACCAATGTGACATGCACAACAACAATTAGTTCATTTTAATCCATGAATAATGATTCTGTTTCAAGTTAGACAGTTTGCATTTCACTAATAGTTACAGTTTGGATTTTGCCTGTGGGAAACTGATTCTAGACCAACAGTTGAAGACTTTATCCCATAGCAACAATCTAAAACAGTAAGAAGGGGATTGAGTGATATTATTCTGCTGTGAATTCTCTGTATGTGACTAGAGGCCAATATCAATGCTATCATATATTGCAGGCATAAGGGTGAATAACCCTAATTTGCGACTATAAATTAGAATACTGATTTGTAAGATCAAATGTGATTACTAATGCAGGGATTTTGTATGCATTTTGGTTAGAATACAGTCAGTGGAATCTGCAATATAGCCTACTAGACCAATGTCTTAGCTAAAATGATGATCAAATTATTGCCACAACAATTGCTTGAAAGCATTCCTGAAGAAAAAAAAAAAAAAAACTTTATGTGTCTATTTAAGACAGCTGATATAGTTGCTAATGAACTCATTATGTTTACCCATCATCATTTGTAGTTGTAAAATTACAGCTCTGATGAAAATGAACAACATATGTGCTGATGTTATTTTACTTTAAATTATCCGAGCATAATAACTAAACATAACAAATGATCTAAGAAAGCATGCAACTGTCAGCACAGAGCCTTAGGCTAACAAAACAGGGACAAATAGATAAAATAAATAAAACATTTAGCAACATGAACACATATGTCATGAACATATTTTAGCTCATAGCATGTTGTTAAGCTGTTCTAAATACAGTATATGTGACCCTGAACCACAAAACCAGTCTTAAGTCGCTGGGGTATATTTGTAGCAATAGCCAAAAATACATTGTATGGGTCAAAATTATTGATTTTTATTTTATGCCAAAAATCATTAGGATATTAAGTAAAGATCATGTTCCATGAAGATATTTTGTAAATTTCCTACTGTAAATATATCAAAACTTAATTTTTGATTAGTAATATGCACTGACTTAATTTGGACAACTTTAAAGGAGATTTTCTCAATATTTTGATTTTTTTTTTGCACCCTCAGATTCCAGATTTTCAAATAGTTGTATCTCGGCCAAATATTGTCCTACCCTAACAAACCATACATCAATGGAAATCAGTTTCTAAAAATTTACCCTTATGACTGGTTTTGTGGTCCAGGGTCACATATAAGTGTGTGACTTTTCCAACGGTCTTATTCTTAATACGTTAGCCAAATGATGAGAGGTATCATTCATGTTTGTATTGCACCACTGAAACACATGTAAGGATGAAAGAACCTCAGATACTTTGATCTCCTGAGAAACAGACAATACAAACAAACACGGACATCTTCGAGACACCCCACAGAGTGGAGGTGTAGGAAACTTCCTTCCCTTCTGTCCATTTGTTTCTTCTTAAATCCCCTCACCCATCCTTCCTTCTACTCAGTCAGCTCAAAATGGTCAATAGTAGAATCTAATGTTCTATATTAATGCAAGATATTACAGTCATGTTTGGTATCATTTGAATTGTCTCAGAGCGTCTGGTACAATGATCTCATTCTTACAAGAAGTAAACTTAAAGGTAATACAGATCCTAAGAGTTTAGAGATATTTTGCATACTGTAGAGGGTGGGTCAGTTTCCGGTGGTTTTCATGCAAAATTACCTTTTGTCCCAAAAGGTGTTAACTCAATCAATGCAAATTCCAAGTGTTAGCTGCTGTCTCCATTTCGGGGGATGTTGGTCTTGGTCTGAAGTACTTAAGGAAATGTTGCAAAAGGACCGGGGCCTTTCTCTAGCTGGAATGAGCCCATAGGATGAAGTGTGTTTGCATATTTCATACTATGTATTTTTCTCAAGTTAGGTATGCATGTTACTCTTAGATTCAACTTTGAGATTTTGATGTTTTATGTTGATTTGATATCTTTAAATTGGCTGTATAATTGACACAATACATATTTACCTGACTGATAATAAATTGTTACATTTGATTTTATTCTGACTTACTCTGAAATGATTTTCTCAAGTAGATTAAGTGAAGTGATGTTACGGCAAACATGCGTCCAGGGTTAAGTACAGACTAGATCTCAGGTTAGATGGAGCATGGGGCACATCAGGTGAGTTTCTAGATTTCTGACTAACTGCTTGACTTTAGTTAAGTTGTTATACAGTTGCATTAACTATGGGGGGCTAGATAAAATACTATTGAAATACTAGAATGATTCGGGCATATTTCATAGTACTAGCCATAACCTCTGGTTATTGTCTCAGCTTTAGTTAAGTTGTTATGTAGTTAGATCAACTATAGGGGGCTAGATAGAAACACTACTGAAGTATCACCTCTGATTATTGTTTGAGCTCTAAGTAAGTTGTTACATAGGTGACTGTAGGGGGCTAAACAGAACCACTATTTAAAAATGACAAGCATGAAGCGGTCTATTAAATAGTTAGTCATAACCTCTGACTAATGATCAGACTGGAGGGTTTGTGACCGTGGGGTACATGTACATCGGCCGGCATGATACACCCTGAGCGACATAGATTCCTAATGAACGAGTAATAAAGTAAAGAGTTAACTAGAATAATCAAATGTCAGAAGAAGAAGAATTAGAAACAGATGATTCGAGGTCATAATAAAATAGAGTCAGATTAGATAATAAAATGGAGTCAGATTAGAATTTATCCTAAACTTAATAACCTTGCACGCTGAAAAGACCGAACACGCAAGAAACCTTCATCCACCATTGGATGCCGTCTTTGGGCCAAGTGCGTGGACCTTACACACACAAGTTGATAAAAATAATGTTTTAAATAATATATATATATATATATATATATATATATATATATATTTTAATTTAACATTACTGCCTTATATATATTGATTATATACATGTGGAGCAACCAACAAAAATAAAAAAAGTATCAATATCACCATGTAAATTTATCATAATTATTTATTTATTTACATATTGAAAAACATGCTACTTTTACCTTTAAATATATTGTTTTTTACCTTTAAATATATTATATAACCCTGGACCACAAAACCAGTCTTAAGGGTCAATTTTTCAAAATTGAGATTTATACATGATCTTAAAGCTGAATAAATAAGCTTTCCATTGATATATGTATTTGGCCGAGATACAACTAGTTGAAGGTCACATATCTCTGGAATCTGAGGGTGCAAAAAAATCGAAATATTGAGAAAATTGCCTTTAAAGTTGTCCAAATGAAGTTCTTAGCAATGCATTTTACTAATCAAAAATTAAGTTTTGATATATTTATGGTAGGAAATTTACAAAATATCTTCATGGAACATGATCTTTACTTAATATCCTAATGATTTTTGGCATAAAAGAAAAATTAATAATTTTGACCCATACAGTGTATTTTTGGCTATAAACCCCAGTGACTTAAGACTGGTTTTACATATATATTCGTTACACCACATGACATTTTTAGAGTCATTCAACCAATATTTCTCTGAAAATGGTATAGTATATACTTCATTGACCCACTTGCACTTCCTCACTTGTGCTTCCTACCAAAAAAGCTCCGCTGCAGGCAAAAGTGTGCATGTTGCGATAGCCTATGGTGTTTTAAAATGTACTCCTTTTGAAAATAACAGTGTCACATATTGACAACATTGTATATGAGAGGAAGTGCTCTCGCTGTGAGTTATATCAAAGTGTAAGTGCCTTCCATCTCAATGTATGTATCATCAGCCCACCACCAGGTGTTAGCTTCCCACAAGTAGCAGCTGTCAATAAACATCCCCCTTTGTAAAATGGCACATCTCAGCCAAGAGGCATTGAGTGAAAAAGCAGCAAGGGCATTTCGCTAGCTCTGTGCATTTGCATATCTCTTTGGCAGCTGTGTATTGTTTTTGGCGGAGGAATCAATACCAGTGCAAGTCGCCAGTATAACTCAATTCTGTATTCGAATAAACATGTAGCCTTGGAATGTGATGATGCATGAAGGAAAGGAGGGGTTGGTGCTTCCATATACAGGAAATTGCTGCTGAGACCCATTCTGTCCATGTTCATGAAGCATGTCTTTGGTTTTGTTGTTGGTTTTTCCTATGATTCTCAGAGTCTCTGGTGTCTGAAAGCTATAGTCTGGTTGACCTTTGAAAAAATTATTACGTCTGACTCTGTTTCCTGCCAGGCATTCAACAAAACGTACGAGGCTGCACGCATGCTAACAGAAGAGGGCTGAATCAATAGTTGTACTCCATTCATTTGCATGGCTCAGATGTCCTTCTGCAGTCTTCCAGAGGAGAAAATGCTTCCGTGTGCTTGTCTAAAAGCAGCAAATGCACACTCGTAATCAGCCATATTCCAGACATTGACTCATGTCTTTGTAAGATGTTACTTAAGGTGTTTTGAAATAAGGCAGACATTGGCATGGGGGTGGAAGTATTGCAGGCAGACAGCTGGGAACAACAAGGTTGTCTACAGGGTCTGCACTGACATTTGGGAGGCTTTAATAAAGGGGCTCTTTTTAGTGCCAAACAATCAATGCAGCTGCAACAGTTTAAAAAAAAATAATAATAATAATAATAAAGTAAAAATGAAAGACAACTTTCATTCTTTGTTTCCAAATCTCAAGGATGACATTTGATTTTAAACATAACTGGAATAAACAGCTACTTCCAACGTCTTTCTAACACTAATTTTATTGCTAGCATTTTATGCATCCTATCTATCTATCTATCTATCTATCTATCTATCTATCTATCTATCTATCCATCATCCTGTCACGAATCTGGTCCGTGCCCTTCTGTTCACTCACCACCAGAGGTCACCCGCTCACCACATTGACTCTCACACCACACATCACTGGACTGCAATACCCATCATCCATTGCACTGATCACAGCTGTCACCAATCACACATTGCACTGATCACACACAGCTGATTCTCATTTTCACGCCTTACTTAAGCCATGGACTTCCTCAGTCATATCGCTGAGTATTGTATTGCGTATATCCTAGTGATAGCTACTCTACGGAGCCCATCCAGTGATCATAGTCTTGCCTTGCCTTTTGTGTTTTCCTGTGTTTTGATTCTTGCCCGTGTTTCCTGGATTTACCCTTAGCCTCGCCCTTTGGACTCTGTTTGCATCTCGTTTGGATTATTGCTGTTTACCTGGATTATCTCTCTTTGCCTTGCCCCTGTTGGATATTGTTCGCCGATCGTCGACCCACGCTAGCCCTAAGGATTACTCTGTGTCTTACCCCTGCCATACCTGTTTGCTGTTTATTGACCCTGCCTGTATTATGACCATGTTTTGGAATAAAGCCTTGCAAATGGATCCGCACATCTCACGTCTTGTTGGCTCCGTAACACATCCATCCATCAATATACAATACAATATAGCTATTTTTATTTTATCTTTGGAATAAAACATGTGGCCAAGTATGGTGACCCATACTCAGAATTTGTGCTCTGCATTTAACCCATTTCCCATTCATTCATTTAACCAACTGCACACACGCAGCAGTGAACACACACCCAGAGCAGTGGGCAGGGTTTATGCTACAGGGAGCAGTTGGGTATTTGGTGCCTTGCTCAAGGGTCTTACCTCAGTTGTGGTATTGAAGGTGGAGAGAGCACCAGTTATTCACTCCCCCCACCTACAATTCCTGCCGGACCTGAGACTCAAACCCACAACCTTTGGGTTACAATTCCGACTCGCTATCCATTAGGCCACGGCTGCCCCATATATTATAAATAAGAACAAATACAAAAAAAGCAGTAGAACAAGAAAGAAACAAATAATGCATTACTTTTTCCATTTTAAGTCTAAACCACAGCATTCAAGTAAGAAAAAACAATCAAATGTAAAAATCCCTTTAGTGTGTTCATTACAAATAAATTGATTATTAAAACTGCAAAAGCAGTTCAATCAAGAGCAGCGATCTATTATTTTATTGTTAGAGTAACATTAATGAGACAGATAGGGATGCACCGATACCACTTTTTCCAGTACTCGCCGATACCGATACTTTTATTTTTGGTACTTGCCGATACCGAGTACCGATACCGATATTTTCATTGCATTTGTAAAATTTTTTTAAATATTGGGTACAGAAACCAAAAGAGTATGTATAATGTTAATTGGTTAACTTCATTTATCAAATAGATACAGTCAAACCAAAATTTATTCAGACACCTTCAACATTTCTCACATTATCACAGTTTATTCGCTATAGTTTATGGTAATAAAATATGACAAGAACTCATATATGACAAATTCATCTTGATAATGTCAGATAACTTTGAGAGAAAGGTATGTAATGGATTACAATCAACCAAAATTATTCAGACAGCTGTTAGTATGACAATATTTACACAACTATCAATACTTTGTTGAGCAACCCTTAGACTTAATGACAGCCTGTAAACTCTGGCATGCTGTCAACCAGGTTCATGCAAACCTGAACTTCAGTTTTTTCCCAGACTAGGTCTGAATAATTTTTGGTTCCAAATTTGTATCAATTTTATTGGTAGTCCACTGTCTGAACAATTTTTGGATATAATATGTCACAGTTTACTTTATTTTGCTATCCTCACTTACATAAATGAACTATAGTGTCCTGCACCCCCTAGTAAAAAATATCAAAAAATTATATTTGGTCTCTGAATAATTTTTGGTTTGACTGTATATCCTGTGGTTATTTTCACACTTAATTATGCACATTAAAATGTATTTTACAAGTTTTTGTTACTTTCACTGTTTATTTTTTGCTCTATGGTACATCATCTTTCATTTAATAGCATTAGAGCTGCTCCATTGCAGTGGCTTAGTACCAATGACGCGTTTTGCTGTAATAATTTGCGGGAACCACTGGTTAAATCTCCTAACTGTGATATTTTCAGAATAGAAGTCGCGTTTTTCTTTTCATCTGAAGCATGCCGCACTTATATTCCAAAGCCACTCATAACGCAGAATCACTCATGAAGCAAGCAAAACGCGCAACACGCGCACGTATTTGTACTGGCGAAAGGGACAAGTACAGCCTAGCGCATTTCACACAGGCTGCTAGTTTCACTTTCGCCAAAAAGTCGTGTATGCTTAAGGTTGAAAATAAATTATGTTTATAGTGAATGCCCCTATAAATTGTCTTATATTTATGATTTAGTTTTAATCCAAACATGGGCGTCGCTAGGCCATTTTTAGGGGGGCTATAGGGGGGCTTTTATATTATATATAAAATTTGGCGATTAGGTCCATAAACTAAACGAATTCGTGATCGCCTCAGTCCCCTTTAAACTTCATATAAAAATTACGTCAGACTTCGATCGGCTTCTCCCCGTCTTTCAGTGCGTTCTTTTTCAATCAACAGACCGCGGCGGCGCAGAACAACAAGGTGTGTGTTTATCGATAGATTGTTATAATATCTGCATCTGTGCATTTCTGTTCTTTGTCATAAATACAGTGTTCCCCATCTACTATAGCCTAAGTTTTCGCTGCGTTCACGCCTCATCACACCACAGCTGTTTCCTCCAGTGAAAATGAAGAACATATGAACGCATACTTTATAAACGATCATGCTGCTATTTTAATTAGAAATTTTAAATTTCAATGTAATGCATGTGGCAAAGAGGTTTGCATACTTGAGCTAAGGAAAGAGGGTTGTACTAGAAATGCAAACAGTAAAATTTTATGTGTGTACAGTAAACAGGTGTGTACGTGTGAGATCATGAAGACTTGTACGGCTTATTCAGTTATGTTACACCTATCTATGCAATACAGTGGAATATATATATATATATATATATATATATATATATATATATATATATATATACTGCAACATAACAAAACGTGAAAAAAAAAAATAAAATGAAGGGGTTTGAATACTTCTGCAAGGCACTTATACCCTCATTGGGGGCTGAGCCCCCCTAAAATGAAAATCCTAGAATCGCCCCTGAATCCAAATGATGCGTGCTATGTGAGCGAACATCAATAAAGATCACACAACAGAAGTGCGCGCGGGCTCTCTCTCTCTCTCTCTCTCTCTCTCTCTCTCTCCCTACCGTTAAGTAACTTGTGCATTGTTTTGCTTACTTGTTTTTGACACATCCGACCGAACTACAAACTTTCCAGTGATGTCTGTGAGAAAGGGATATTCACTCGACAAGCTCGCGCATCTGCGCCGGCGCGCGCTCAATCCACTCAGCGCTTTGCTTTTCAGCTCGCGCACATCAGCAATAAAGGCATTAATACTGAATGTTTAACATTATTCATTGCATACATCTGCTTCGTAGACATCCTTAATCTCTAATAACTCCATTCTGCTGTCTGCTGTTCTGTTGTCCTGTTTCTTGATCTGAATATGGCACTTATCACATGCTGTGTGGTATTGGCGTTTGGTATCGGGGCATTTTAACGAGTACGAGTACAGGAGCTCAGTATCGGGCCCGATACCGATACCAGTATCGGTATCGGTGCATCCCTAGAGACAGACAGTCTACATTAAGACCTGCTGTACAGCATGGATCTAATATGTGACCCTGGACCACAAAACCAGTCATAAGCGTCAATTTTTCAAAACTGAGATTTATACATCATCTGAAAGTTGAATAAATAAGCCTTCCATTGATGGATGGTTTGTTAGGATAGGACAATATTTGGCCGAGATACAACTATTTGAAAATCTGGAATCTGAGGGTGCAAAAAAATCTAAATACTGAGAAAATTGCCTTTAAAGTTGTCCAAATGAAGTTCTTAGCAATGCATATTACTAATCAAAATTAAGTTTTAATATATTTACGGTAGGAAATTTACAAAATATCTTCATGGAACATGATCTTTACTTAATATCCTAATGATTTTTGGCATAAAAGAAAAATGCATAACTTTGACCCATACAATGTATTTTTGGCTATTGCTACAAATATTCCCCAGCGACTTAAGACTGGTTTTGTGGTCCAGGGTCACATATAATGTTACACATTAGATGTTTTTCCCCAAAAATTCCCCAAACATTCACTTAAGACATAACATATTATGTTTACGTGAACACTTAAATACTGTAATTCTGTGTATATTTGTATATTTATTGGGATCACAATTTTGCCAGCACCACGGATGACTGTCAGCACCAGAAGCAAGCAGAGAAAAGTTACTCCTCTCAGAGAACGTACAAATAAAGATAATTTTAGATGTTTAATTACTATTTGGAGCATTGGGATCGCTAGACGAGGGCTTAATGAACTCATTTTTGTGAAAACCTCAAATTAGACTAAAATCAACATTTTTCACTGTTTTTGCCTGTAGCTCAAAATTAGCCTGTACGCATTCCGATTCATTTTGCCAGCACGGGTCACATATATTAAAATTATTATTAAAAAAAATAAATAAATAAATAAAAAAGAACTGCATGAGATGCTGTATGCTAATTTTATCAAAATCAACCCCTGGAACACAGAAGTGCTTGTAGTTCAACAGAAGGATAAGCCAGCTCATAAGGGCTAAAATGAATAAAACTAACCAAATCGAATTTAACATTGGCTCAGGTTTTCATTATGCACTTTTTAATGAATGCAATTAGCCATTTACCATGGCAACATGTTTATGGGCACTTGGGAGTTTCCAAGTGTGATTACACTGCACTCTATATATGTCATGATTTAATATGCACTAGTATGCATATTAAATCATAACTAGCTTCTTTTCCAGTCTCTGTAGTGAATACCTCCAGCATAGCTTCAGTGCATCGCTCACCTACATCTGTTGACTTGGGCGCTATATTTCCAGCTCATTAAACCTGCTTACTTAATGACTAGCGTCCTTGTGGAGGAACAACAACAACAACAGTATGTTACTCACCTGTTTTTTTATGAAAGCATTTTCTGGCCTTGTTGCTTATTACGAACTGTCGCTAATTCTTTATGGTGAGAGCGTATGAACTCACTCGCAAAATAAACTGTTATTACAAAACATCGCCAGCAGCCATATGATGCATATTTGCTCGCAAGCTGCTAAAGCAACAAAGTACTATAGTTTATGCACTCACAATGCCAAATGCTAGCTATATCAAATGAGTTTATAGTTTACTAAAAGCATAAAAATAATAGCCTTTACTTAATAATAATAATAATAATAATAATAATAATAATAATGCATGATGCATGCTGACTGACATTTGTCACAGTACAATATGACTAATTAGTTACTTTTTTTATTACATAAATCATTTAATAAATTAACAATGTATTTCAGAACAGAAAAAAAAAATATGTAATGTAATATTTTACCTCCAATATGACATCACCACTGGTGGGTGGGGCTTGTCTCATTGTACACTGAGATTTGAGTTATGCTATGGGTCGTTTCACAATGAAGAGATTGTTCTGTGCTAAAAAAAAAAAGCTATTGATTTGATGTCTGTTGCAGTGGAGTTGGTGCCCGTGTCACTGAAGTGGTCTGCTCATGTATAATTATACTAATCGAATGCAAAACACTCTACGAATATGCAAATATTCCCAGTGATTACTGAGGTCATGACAGAGTGTGTGACCTCCTAAAAGACTGTCAAAATAAATGTGCTGCTTCACTTGAAGGCAAGAAATATGTAAATAGAAAGATGGTCTGAGGTCTTTCTCAGTTTCCTAGCTCATTTCTTTCTGTTTTTCCTTTTGTTTCTGCGCTATGGTCTCAGGCTGTCAGTTATTTAGAATGGCAATAAAAGAATAAAAACTAAACTGAATAAAAGATTAAACACAGTTCTAATACATCAACAACATTTCAGTCAACTGTGACATGACATGACACACCTAATTCAGGGAAATTAATTGTAGCTACACGTTAATGTCATATACTATATAACAGAACTGAAAATTAAGTTGAATCTCAAGACTTTTAGTGCCTGATTTACTAAGATCTCAAATAAGGGGCACTAATTTGAAATCTAACAAATTGCATATTCATTTTGTGATCATTTTACTGCAGTAAGAATAACTTTACACAGTTATTAATGGCTACATGCACAAATAGGTTGTATACATTCATAAGGAATAGTTCAACCAAAAATGACATTATGTCATAAATTGCACAAATGAAAATATCTTTAATGAAACCTGAGAGATTTCTGTTCCTCCATTGAAAGTCTATTCCACCTAACTTTTAAGCTGCATGTCATTGTAAAAATAACCCATAAGAACTGATCAGTTTAATTTTTCCTCCATTTTTCAATGGAGGGACAGAAATAAATAATGAGTAAAATAATTAGACATTACCCAATTATGACGATTTTAATTTCTAAATGCATTATATACTGTACATGTACATAAATATAATTGATTTCAAGTTTATGTATGATTGTCATTAAAATGTTCTACTGTCCTTAAATATGTATTCCTTTAAACAAAAACTTCAATAGCCTTTAGCTATAAAAACATAATGGGAATAAAATAGTTTGCTATAACATTTTGGACTTTTGTAAAATAAAAAAATAAAAAATGATTGAATTAATGCATAACTAAATACAAAATACTCCACAGTAAGTTTAAAGTTTATAATTTGGATATCATATGATTGTCATCACAAAGCGTTAGTTGTTTCACTTATCAGTTAATTAATTTGTGACGAGTCGGCTGCCTCCCCCCTTAATATCATCACCACCCCGTCCCTTATTCGCCGCCCTTCACCAGGCTCCCGACGGGAGTGGGTGTGTGAGAGAGGAGGGGCGCTGAAGATGGACAGGTCTGGCGGCGTGTGATGAGGCACACCTGAATCGAATAGGGCCTCATCACCGCCGCCGTTTAAATGCCGAGAGCGCCTCTCCTCGAGAGACCGGTCTCTTCCCCGTGCATGCACGCTGGTGTCCTCGTGGGTCCAGGAAGGGAGCGTTGAGGGATTCCCGCACCACCGGAGATGTGAGCTGCCGGACCCGCAGTCCGGATGAAAGCCAGCACCCGTTAGACGGCTGACGGGCCAGGATGCCGGGCCGTCGAGTCCCCCGGAAGTGCCGCGGCCAGAAGATGGACGAAGCCGCTGAAGAGAAGCCGCCGCCACTCGCGCCCCGGCCCCGAGAGGGGAGCGCGTGCGGCCACCGGACTCCGCCCCTTACCTGGACCCTTCCTTATTGAACACTGCCCCTCCTTCACAAACCCCCGAACACGGCGAGGACACCAGATCCCCTGTTATTTTGGACACTTTTCCCCCCCTGGACACTTTATTTTGGTATTTTTGTTTAATAAAAGCCTCTCCGAGGCCTGACGCCACACCCACTGTGTCTGTCGTTTGCTCCTCCCGCCACAAATTACTTAATAATTACAATAATAAAAATCATTTTCACTTATTAGACTTTTTTTCTGAAATCCGAACAAGAGAAATGATAAAAATGCCCACAGATTAAGCCATGTTTTCATCCAATTAACACAAGCACACAATTATTACCTTAAAGGCATGAAAACCAGAAATCAATTAACACACATTTCTCCATATCAACACACGGTTTCCACACAGCAGTCGGATTTCTGAATAAACAAGCAGGGCCACAGGTGAGTTTGTGCTTTGGGAAAAATGAATCCAACAATGTTGGAAGAGCTGGAGAGCAGAGAGGAGGGAGAAAGAGCCCAAGATTACAGTATTTTTCAATTGCATATATTCAGTGACTGAATCAATACACCAAGGCATCAATTTTTCGTGTTAATGTGCCAGAAATATAAACATATACCATTTCCGGCATATCACATATACCATAAGAGTGGTTTACCACTTTTCAGATGATATTACTTCCACAATATTCCCTTCTAAATCCAACTGGTTTTTTTGTTTTTTTTCAACTGGCAGTGTAAAATGAATAACTGAAACCCACATAAACACAGTAACCCTTCTTGAGTCAAAACACAAACTGTAATCATCACGCCAGCAGCCTGTCATTCTAGACACTACTTCCCCTGCTCTTCCATCGAAGAACCAGAAGAAGTTGTCAAGTAGTTGCAAGTATGTGTAGTATGTGGCTGTATGGCAGGATAACACCTGACCAGACCACAGTACTTGACAACAACACAATATTTTGCTACATTTTCTGTCTGTATACACAGCTTAGCCACATTTTTAAATGTGGAAGACATGATAAATAAATAAATAAATAAATAAATAACTGGTAGCACTTTATTTCGATAGTCCACTTGGAACGTTGGCTAAACGTCTGATACATATGGCACACTTTTCTGGAAACACTTCGGGAATGTCGAAGTCATCATCTGACTGGTTGAATTAAACCGGATTTCCGGGAGACGCAAGTGTCGCATTTATTTTCGGTCCGCCGGGAAACAAAGATGCCGTGGCGCCAAACCCCCTCAGGAAAGAAGAAAGCCATCATGTTTACAAATGTGACGACGAACGCGTATCAGGGTCAACTAAACGCTGGATTTTCAAAAGTATGTGAAATATTTAAAGTTTGCGGCATAGAATCTTTAAAATACATCCGAGAGTTTCACACTCTGTTATTGTGGCGACATTTCCACGCCCCGAAACGTGACGCTAAACGAAACAAACTATGATTGGTTGTTTGACATGTCGGTCAAACGGCCTCATGGGCGGGCCTTGGCCAATGAAAGCGGACATCTATTCCAGACCTTCAGCCGTCAGTCTGAAGGTCTGGCTACGTGAGACTAACATTCTACTAACAGTAAGTAACTTTGCAACTACATGTCAACTAGCAATCATTAAAGTATTAGTAGACTGTCTGCTTAATATCTTCTAACACTTTATTTTGATGGGTCCACAACATACAACATACTGACTATGAGAAACTGTGCAAGTATGTCAACTTATTCTACTAATTCTAAACGTACCTTAACAGTCTACTCTGAGAGTTAGTAGACACGTAGTTGCAAATTAATGAGAATTAATTGACAAGTAGTTGACATGTAGTTACAGAGTTACTTATAGTTAGTAGAATCTCTAAAGTGGACTATCAAAATAAAGTGTAACCAAATAAATACATTCTTGAATACATTTTTACCATTGTAATACAGTGTTTACATCACTGTCTAAAATATATGCCTCTCTGATTTTGACAGGATATAGTAACTATAGACTGCTTTTTATTCCTAAATTACTTGCTACTGTAGGGTAACTATTTTCAGTACCACTCAGTAAAATTCCTAAGGGAAGTCAGTTCACTCTGCAATACTGGTAATGTCCCCGGGGACCTATTTCCAGCTCCACTGTACTCGAATCAGAGTCTTACAATGGTCTTGATTTGCCTGTACCCGCAGTGCTTAAAGGGCTAGTTCACCCTGATGTTGTTCCAAAACCCACGTAGCTTTCTTCGCTGGAACAGTTTCTTAAGAATGTTCTTAAGAATGCAGTTTTGGTGACCATTGACTTCCACTTAATAGACAAAATGAAATAAAAATACACATGAGACATTTCTCAAAATATCTTCTATTATGTTCCACAGAAGACAGAAAATCTTATCGTTTTGAAACTCTAAAGTTCTATTTTTGTATTCTCTCTGTTGTGGCCCAAAACTTTATTAACTTTCAAATAATTCATCATGCACTGTTAATTACATCTCTTTTTTCTCTCTCATTAAGCTTCTCTTACATTCATAAGTAAATGATGAAAAAGAAATATCCCATTGATCATGCTTCTAAAACTTAAATATTCTTCTTCCAGCTTCTCTGAGCTTTTTCTAGTATAGGATCTAATAAAGTTTGGGACTTTGACCTGCAGTTTGTTGGCATCTGATTAACAATTCAGACACTGCAGTGTAACAAAATGACAGTTGACAGAGGGATGAGCCTCAACAGCATTCACGTCTCACTGGAGACACTGAATCGAGACTGACTCATCTGAAGGGAAAGCAATGAATAGTGCTTCAGTGATCAAATGTTCATGTCTTTATTCAATAATCATTTATTCAATAATCATTTTCAAAGTACAGTTTCTGGCTCAGTGAAACAATCGTTTTGTTTTTGAAACAGAAAGATACAAAAACTTGAATCTGAACTGAAATAAAAACTGAGATAACTGATTTTTGCTAGCAAAAAAATAAAAAATAAAAATCTAAAGAGCAGGATGGCTTGATGCACGGATAATATGATTCATTTTGCAATTCGTTTTTTACAAACATTTGCCTGATATATCAGTATATTACTCAAGCTCTAAATAGTTAGTGTGTGGGTGAACTGTGCAAATGATTCAGACTGAATCACTAACTGATTCAGTAACCCGTGTGACTGTTTCTTTGAAAAAAAATAAAAAATAAAATAAATATAACACTGTAGTGCTTAGCAACACACCCAGCTATTTAATACATAAAAAGTTTAACTACTGATGAAAATCTACATGATTTTAAATCTAGTGATGCTAGTTCGACTACTAGTTTCACTGTTTGCAGCAACACTACTGCCCAACACTATATATAACTAAAAAAAAAACAAAAAAAACCTTCACTTAAACATGAAATTTAGTCATTATTTGCCTGTTCACGTGCTATTCTACATCAATATGCTGTTCTAACTATAAATCTATATATGTTTTATTTTGTTTTGTTGGTAACACTTTGGTATAGGGACCAATTCTCACTATTAACTAGTTGTTTATTAGCATGCCTATTATTAACATATTGGTTTTGGTTTATTTGGTTTATTAGTATTGGTTTATTATTGGTTTATTAGTAGTTATAAAGCACATATTCTGCATAACCATATTCTTCATCCCTAACCCTAACCAATACCTAAACTTAACAACTACTTTACTAACTATTAACAAGCAGCAAATTAGCAGTTTATTAAGGAAAAAGTCATAGTTAGTGGTTTGTTAATAGTGAGAAATGAACCTTAAAATAAAGTGTGACTGATTTGTTTTGTGTTGTTTAGTTTTGTTTTCAGCTGAACACACACAGACATAAAATTTGCACAGATTTATTTTACCATGCACCTCAAAGTTCCTATGGCCTGTTTGTCTTTTATATGTTTATATACAATAATAATAACAATATTAATGACAGAATTTAAATTTTTTGGTGAACCAAAAAAGGCAAACGATGAATTAAAAACATTTACACAGCCATTATTTGCTGTATCTCAAACAAGATTAAGCAAAAACATATTGTTAGATTAGAATCCCTGAACTGTGGCATCATTCTAATTGCGCTAATGTGCTCTTTAATTCAGAACTCCTTCAACAAATTGACTTGTTAAGATAAGATGTCTGTCTGTTTTTAGCTGAAGAACTCTCGTTATAATGAGGAGAGAGGTTTTTGGAGCCAGGCTCAAGGTAACGCTTGCGAAAAAGGAGAGAACGCGGTAGAGACGACGAGAAATAGAGAGAATCAATGGAAGGTGTCTAATCCAGTACTGCTGAAAATCACATACGTGGAACTTCCTATTTGAGTAAGTACGTTAGGTAATGGCTGCTTAGTTTTCCAGAGGCTGGATTTATAGTGTTCTATATGTGTCCAAGTTAGTTCTGATTCAGTCAATATAATGAGATAGATGGCGGTAGGAGGGTCATTTCTTCCTCAATGAGGTAAATCTGGACATAAAATAGCCTCATAAATCAAAGTTAAGAGGATATAAAATTGATACATTATTTGAATGCGCACAAACTGCCTAATTAGGTGTAGATGTTTATGAATAGGACAATATGACAAAAATAGACATTTGTTTTTGTCACAATTGCAAATTTTTATAAAATGCATTCACAACCCACTTTTACCATGTGACAGATATCTAATTAAAACACCAAATAAAATAAAAGGTGGCATACCACAATCAAAAATGAAAAGGAAAGATATTTTAGTCATGGAGCATATCAACAAATTTTAATGAAAGGGTAGCTTTAAAATGAACTTTAACAAGTTTAGCATTTTCAAGAAACATTTAAATAGAGTCTAAAAGTGTATGACTCTAAATAACCATATATAAAGACAATAATTTCCCCCCACGGTGAACATACATTTTATGTACTTGTCTTTTCTTCTGTATAAAAAGGTTAAATTATCTAATATTTTAAGAGACTTTCTGACCTGATCTATATTTTTATTATTATTTTTTTCTAGTTTATTTTATATACAATATATATATTTTTTTTTTTCCCCCTTCATCAGGACAGTTGTATCATAAATAAATAAATAAAAATGAAGCGTATTCAAGTCACTGCACACATGAATTGCATTTTTAATTTATTTTAGAATAAATGAATATATCAGGACAAAACAATCAAGCAAAATGTCATTGACCCACCAGGAACATGTATTAAGAAAATAGGGTCCATTTGGATTTCATTTGGACTGTAATTACTGTGCGCTGAACAGAATGAATGGCTATCCAGTCTCAAGAGGATGAATGAGTCGCACATTCCCTTACCCAGGAAAAAGAAGCTAAAAAGGACATGGATGGAGCAGATCACAACAGCTGAGACCCTTGAACTTATTCACAGAAGAAGCAGCATATTATTCATGAGAGAAAGAAGGTCATTCTAATGATCGATGGACAAACTAAAGTAAATCTAATGCAGGTGGGGTTGATTTGTCTTCTAACAGTCATTTTTGTCATTAAATGTTTTCAATACTTGTGGAAACGAGGATGGAGAGAGAGAAAGAAAGAAAAAAAAACACAACTTCAAAGATTTTTATGCTTTTTAGCTCGCAAGGGACAACTGAGAATAATTGTAAGGATGTTGATAAGAAAAAGATGAAATACACGATTTTGGCATACGCTAGCACATGGTCAAACAAAGGACAGTTGCCAAACATAAAAAAAAAAAAAAAAAAAAACTTTATAATTAGCATACAAAACCACGTATTGATTGCCACACTTAGTTCACTGCAACTCCGTATACTTCTGAAAGACGCCACAGAATCCAACTAATTTCTAAAGGTTCAAGGGGGTTCAGAAAAGACAAGAGGACTATTTATCACATTGTAGCTACTCAACTTCCTCTTCCACAGCGTGAACGTGCTATAAGCACCTTCTGTGAGTAATGCATAACAAAAAGCAACAGAGAGGTGATCAGAAAGACACTACAGCCAGCTTAGCTTTAAACACAGTAAGCAGACACTTTCTAGCTAACAAACAGGTGCACTAATGACTTTCATAATGACCAGACTCAGTCTTACGTTAACGCTGGGAAACAGAGGTACTGGCACCCCACAACTATTAAAATATTAAAATCACACTGCGCAGTCAACGTCATACTGGAACATTAGCGGCACACAGCCAATGTCCCTGCCTGCCAGCAAAAACAGATATTTATGCAATGAACACAAGAATAGTCAAGGGGCAACCGCAATAATTGTTCTACTTTTCCTCTGCCTGAGGTTACGATGCATTTTGGGAGAGTGGGATTTATGCTTTTTTTTTTGTTTTATTGTCATGTATACATGACATCTATCTTTGTATGTATGTATGTATGTATTTATTTATTTTCACAAATGATGTTTTAATGGTTTAGCGCATATTCCTTTGGTACTTTGGATGAATTAATTAGGACTCTGGGGAATAATTGTTCAATTTATTTCATTAAAATACAGAGGTAGACATTTTGCCACCTTAGTTAATGGAATTTTTTGGAAGAATTTTGAAAAGGAAAAAATAAATAAATAAAAAGGAAGCCATACTGTCACAAATAAAACACCAACATTAACAGTGGTTTGTTCACATTTGCTATCCTAGTGCAGTGTCTTTCAACACTGTTCCTGGAGGCACATCAACAGCTCACATTTTCCAACACTTCCTAATCAAACATACCTGATTAAACTCATCAACTTGACTCTAAGTCCTGGAATGGATGGGTGAGATAAGATAATGAATGTAGTCCATGCAACTTGCACTGTATTTCAAGTCTTCAGAAATGTATGTATATATGTATATGCATTAGTGCTGTCAATCGATTAAAAAAAAATAACTAATTAATCGCACATTTTTCTAAAATTAATCGAGATTAATCGCGATTAATTCCACCTAACATTAAAGTTTTTAAATATACTTTTATATTGCAATAATTTC
>JAFVLL020033190.1:0-35212 GCA_021397915.2 Tor tambroides | reverse complement strand
GCAGCACAGGGTGTCCCTTGGCGCAAGGGAGATTTCCAATTACTCACTGCTCCTGAGAGCTTAGCAGGTGGCCACAGCTATGAAGAGCCATGAGAGAGTTAAGAAATACAGTCTCTGAGAATGACACCCTCAGGATGGAAAATGCTTTTTGGAGAAAATCGATATTCAAGAGCCAAAAAAAGGAGTCCAGCTGAGAGACGGAAGGTAGAAATCATTACCGTAATGAAGAGCAGCAGGTGAGACTGTGTTCTGTGAACAACGCTGGCTGGTGTTAATGAGCACTGTGGAAAGTTCAGGCTGGCCAGATGTTACAAGAGGATCGGGATGTCATTAAAGAAGAATTATTTTGTGCATTCTCATTAAACTCACCCTTTTGTCCCTTCATTTTTCATTGACGCATCTAAATGTTGTTATTTCAAGAAAGCAATTAAACAATAGGCCTAATTGCTTTATGACTAAGCTAACTGGACCTCACTATTTGCCTTGAGCTTTCTCTAAATCGGTCTCGAACTGTGAGTCCAATAACTTTCTTCATCTTCCAACACAAGTTTCCATCACTCTCCACTTTCGATATAGAAAAAAAAACTATAAAAAAAAAGGTTAGTGCATATGCTCTACATATATTACACTGTGATGCAGGTTTGTATATGTACAAATCTTATTCTCCAACCCTACCAATAATTTTCAGTCTCCAGAAGCAAAAACCCAAAATGTTACAGAAATTAAATAAATTCAAGTGAGCTGTACACATGGAAAAGTAAGCAAAGATGTTTTGATGTAGTGTTTGATGTGATGAGAAGCAGAAAGTGGTGGTTTAGTTTTGCAGGGATACAGGAAGACGCCAGACAGTGCAGGAGTACGGGAGTGAAAGGCAACAACAGAGGTGGCTTTGGGTAAACTCATAAAGAGCTAAATCTATCTGTAATTATGGATCAGTTTGGTAGGATTTGGTAGGAGGAACAGAAATTAAGAATGTGCATTTTGGTCATTCTGACTTTGAGTACTTAGTGAACTGAACCACAAAGTACCAAAGCCCAAAACAATGCCGTAAGAAATAGGGATGTAACGGTACACGTATTCATACCAGAATTTTTCAGAGCGAGTCTTTCGGTTTGGTCCACGTGTACTGAACAAAAACAGCATTGTTTTCCCACTGCATGAGTGTTTAACTTTATTGGAAAATTCCAGTTTTATATATCGTTACTTTTGATGAGAAACATCAAAACATCTCATCAAATTACATTGATTTTTTTCAGGAAATTTAAACAATAAATGCCGTTTTGGCGCTCTTTGATTTGGTGTGACAGATCGCTGTATAAATGCCTCAGTTCAAACGGCAGCGCGGAGCGCGATTATTGCTTCCTATTTACTGCTAGTTTTAACATGACATAAACATGAATTTACCTCAGGCAAGTCATCAGTGTCCATGGCTCATTAGATCGCTAGAGAAATAAAGTCTAGAGAAGAGCAGTTCGCTAAATATTAGACTATACTCGCTATATTTTACTTTAACTGTTAGTGATGTCTTAATTATTTAATGAATGTTTAAATAAATCTGTTATGAAACAAGGTATGACAGCCATTGTGTAAATTAATATATTTCTACAACAAATAGAAATTTTATAATTTAGAAGTTAATTGAAAAAACTGCATTGTGCAATTTACATGTTTGCATACAATTGTTTTTAAGTTGTGTTATGTTTAAAATTAAATAGTAATTAAATTTAAGTTTGAGCTCTGTTGTTAACCTTATAGTAATGTAAAAGGGCTCCCTAGTTAAGAACATAAGCTGAGGTAGATTTTTATCCCTAAGAAAAGCTTAATTATAATTGACTTTATTTAAAGAACTGTTTAATAAAAAAGGCAATTTTATGTTTAGTTTTTTCCCCCTGCTGTGCTGTCTGAAACCAGATCGAACCGTGACATAAAAACCGAGGTACGTATCGAACCGTCATGTTTGTGTACTGTTACACCCGTAGTAAGAAATCATAAAATTGAGTCAATACAACCAGCTAGATTGGCCTGTGATTTAACATTCAAGCACTCGATGACCATTGCATTTACTGGTTTATTAAAAACACGCTGCAAGTCATTCAGATATTACTAACAGTTTTTAATAAGATTAATTCTGCCACCTTACAGCGTACATAAACACACACACACACATATGTTTCATACTGGAATCTTGTAATGGGTTGTTATATCACAAATACATCACTGAAAGCCTGGTCTTTATTCATAACTCATCCACTTATGACTTCAACACACCCACATGCCACACAAATCCACAACTGCGCAACATTACCAATTATCCTTAATGAACAGACCGACAGTCATTACAGGGCTTTCAAAAGCCACCACGGCTGTTCTGAGAACAGTGAATAAGATCGCTGTCAGATAAGTGCAGTTCTGTCACAAAAGTACAATTCAGAGCGAATCACTTCCTACAATTAAGTCTGGCAGCTTAATTCTCACTACCATAACTCACACACGGCACTGCGGGTTAAAAAGAACTACGCAGTACTGTATAGCAGCAGCACGTGGCTTCCTATAAACGCTAATCATCTTTGGTTTTAAATACCTTTATAGCTTTATAATGCGAAATATATTATTTTATAGCCTGTGTGGTGCAGATAATGATTTGTTTAGTTCAGAGTGTTTAGAAATGCTGCTGTTTCGTTGAATGTACGTATGTGTGTGTCCGTCTTCAGGGAATGGCGACCCACTGTGTGTCTCTCTCTCTCTCGCTCTCTGACTCTCAGATGCCTTACAAGGCCATTCCTTCCCCGTGCCTGTGTTAGATCTGGTTTCTGCTCATCCCTGGATCCATTTCCGCTGCTCCTGTCGCCACATCAGCTGCCTTAAAAACACACGCGCATGCACATATACACAGACTGCCTGTTGACACAGCACAGGGCACTTTTCCATTGCACACCCCCTCAGGAGTTCCAGTCCCATTGTGCCCTTGCACTCACGACCTAGTGTACACTTGTACCCTGCTCGCCACTTGCTCCCTTTGATCCCAAAATGGACAAAACTTTTCAGACAAGGGTTACCAAATGTTGTTTTGAGGTCTTTTGCTGCAGTGCAGCTTAGCAGATTGGCCAACTAACAATTACAAGGGCCCTATGATTTCTGCAATGCGAAAAATGTGGATGGAATAGAGTCATAAAAAAGGAATTTACAGAATTTTCCAAATTTTGGATGAATAAATCAAAAGTAGGTCAATGCACTTAAAACAAAACGCAATATGGATTAGTGTCTGTGAATATTAAGCTGCAAAAATACTATTTAAATGTGAATTCTGCATGCTCTGCACGTTTCTGTGTGAATGAATGGCGCAGACGCACAGTTTCATTTACTACACACATACTGAAGCATTCGTGATGCTCGCAGTGTTTTCCTCTGCTGCCTCAATATATGAGTACATGAAACAAACAATCTCTAGAACTGCTCTGAGAGTCACTTCATGAGCAGTTTACCATTTCTTTTGAGAAAACCTATCATATCATTTACAAACAGAAACTTAAAAGTATTTACCACAACCCGTCAAAATAAAAGTTCAGTTTAACTTGAAGAAACTGTGACAGAAATATAATTACTTAATGTAATAGTACTATAACTACTAACATTATTTTTAAGGAATATTTGCCAGAAAAAATTATTTACCAGAATTTATTTACAAGAAAAATGTAAATACACAACATAGTATTTCTAAAATAAATAATAATAATAATATAATAAATTAATTTTTTGTAAAATCAATTAATTAGAGACGCTTTTGATTATTAAAATTTAATGAAACAATTCAAATGGAATCCAGAAAATAAATGGAAAACACAGAATTTGGTAATAAATAAACTATGACAAGAATTTCATAGGGCCTTAATTTAATTTGTTAATTTTAATAAATTGCTATTAAATTATACAAGTTTCATGATTTTAATGAATTAGACATGCTTTTTGATTAATATATTTAATTTAACCATTAAATCAGAGTCTAGAAAAATTAAAATGGAAAAAAATGGGATCCAGAAAAAAAACGGAATTTGGAAAATAAATAAATAAATAAAACAGAATTTGGGAAAAAAAATAAAACGGATTTCATAGGGCCCTAAATAACCTAACAAATTTAGCATGGACCAGTGTTTCCTGAGCCTCTATTAGCGCTGCCACTAGATGTAAAGCGCCACAGCAAAATAAATTATTTTACGTTAAAACAAATTGCAACATTGCAATCTGAATTCAATGCAATATAAATGTGCTCATGGGGAACCGGGTTCAAGTCCAGCCTGGATCATATCTTTTACTCACCTCCTTTTTCTCTCTCTGTACATTTCTGTCTATTCTCCACAATGCTGTCCATTAAACGGCAAAAATCCAATAAAAAATAAAATAATAAATCTGCAGATTTCTTTGTAGTTGCTTTGCTGTTTGCTAGATTCTAAATTTGTGCTACACGCCAGTTCTTTTATGGGATTGTTCACCTCTCCTTATTAGTCAGACAGAGTTAAATTCAGCAGCCAAGATGCAACCAAGTCACATGCCAAATTCATCTGGCACAGTGGGACGCAATGCCCATAACTGGTTGCTGTTCAGTTATTGCCAAACCTGTGATAAACAATGTACAATTGATAATGCTGCTCGCAGAAGACCTGAAGTAGAGGGAACCTTGTTTAAAATACTTCTCTTTTTTGAAACAAGGAGAGCTTCTTCCTTTCTGTTTGGTTCTCCCTTTCACAAACACTCTCACCAGAAAGGCTGTCTTTGTCATGCAAACAGCAGACAGTAAATCAGATGTCCTGATGGCGGCTGTGGCAGACGGCAGAGGGGTGGATGGTGTCTGGTGCATGGGCTCAGGAGGAGGAAGTGGGCTTTGGCTTGAGTCGAGCTCAAATTCCCCCTCTGTTAGCAATGTCAGCTTTTCCCATCAGCTCAGAGAGCAAGCCAAGAATAACTCCGATCGGTTAGAGAGCGATGGAGAGAAAAAAAAAGGTGGAAGAGTGAGAGAACAAGAGAGACGGGTGAAGAAACACTTCATCAGGTGGATACCACCTCATTCTGTCAATATCCTGCAAATCTATATTAGGCACTATCTGCATTTTGTGAGATATATAGCTACAGGCAATAATGATCTGGAAAAAAATAAAATGATGTGTTCTCTATAATTTAGCAAGTGAAAACTATGTTTAAGAAATTTATTAAACTATGTTTAAGACTTGAAATTAATGGTTTTATAAATAACAAACGACAAATTAATTCTTTCAGATTCTGACAACTCTTGCAGCTAAAAGGAACACAGATTCATTTATTATGGTTTTGCGGCCATAACTGCAGTATTTTGGCAGATTACAGAGTTCCCACGCTTTTCAATTTCCAAGATTTTTCAAATAATTTCTGGTCATTTCATATAGACTGCAGCTTTGTTTAACCCCTTTATTGTTATCTAAACATGTATATACTTTATGTTCAAATGTTTGGGGTCAGGTTTTTTAATCCAAAGTGACAGTAAAGACATTTACAGTATACCGATGTTGCAAAAGATTTCTACTTCAAATAAATGCTGCTCTTTTGAACTTTCAATTCATCAAAGAATCCACAAAAATATGAAGCAGCACAACTGTTTTCAACATTGATAATAATCAGAAATGTTTCTTGAGCAGCCAATCAGCATATTAGAATGATTTCTGAAGGATCATGTGACACTGAAGACTGGAGTAATGATGCTGAAAATTCAGCATTGCATCACAGAAATAAATTATTTTTGAAAACACAATCACATGGAAGACAGTTAATTTAAATTATAATAATATTTCACAATTTTACTGTATTTTTGCTCAAATAATAGCCACCTTGCTGAACATAAGAGACTTCTTTCATTATAAAAATCTGACCACAAACTGTGTGAATAAAAAACTGCACTAAAAAGACTCCCAAGTGAAACTCTAGAAATTAAATCAATTTACCCATATTAAATTAGATTTATTATTAAAGCACTGAAAGTGTGTTTGACAGTCTGTGATATCAGCCAAAAAGGGAGGAAGACGCAGAGCGAGAGCAAGATTACAAAGACAAACTATTTTCTTTTTATTTGCATTAACACGCACCAATGAATCATGTGCACAATGAGATCAGGAACATGCATTAAGAAATTAAACAAGGTCAGTTTGGATTTGATGTTGATTTTGAGATTAACCTAAGATTGAACAAGGAGGGATGTTAGTAAAGCATCAAAGAAAGACAACAAATTCATAATCATGTTTATTTTGTCTCTCTAAATCCCTGCAGACACCCAGCGTGACCTAACGATGCTGAAAAGTCAGCTACATCTGACAACGTCGGCTCCCTCTGCCCTCAGGACACGCAGCGCACAAAACTCTTTAATGATTATTCAAGCACTAAACCCCTGCAACAGACCGTGAGAGTCAAATTCAGAGCTTCTGGGAGCTCTACGGGACATAACGGAGAGACAAAGACAAAGAGTGACCAGAGACAGGACACATCCACCCTTTGACCTCCAGAGCATCTGTCATCGCTTCTCTGAGCTGAATACACCTTCAGGACGATCAAAGATCAGTTTCACCGACTCTTCTTGAGGGGAAAAGGCAAAGGCAGACTGCACAACATCAGTCTCCTATGTCACATGGTACAATAGAAATCTTTAGACTCTATAACCAACACTGTACGGTCAACACAATGAACATCACTAGGTAACACGCATTGCAGTTTATATCTGTGTTTTCATACTTTTGTTTTGGCACAAACAGCTTGGACCCGCACAGAAATGAAAAATAAATAAGTTTCAACTTGTCTCTCTCTCAAGGGAATTCGGTCCTTACAAACAAGTGCAATCTTTCGCATTTCAACCTGAGGCAATATGTGATAGCCACAAGCTATTTTCAGCCAACGTGCCAAGCAATTTCCAAAGCATTTCAGATGCTGGGCTCACAGCAGAGTGTGTCGCTGACAGAGAACAGTGTGTGTGTGTGTGTGTGTGTGTGTGTGTGTGTGTGTGTGTGAGAGACGGAAGCGACGCATGAGCTGATCGCATGAGGAAATGGTCATCACAGTTATGGTCTTTGTTCTTGTGAAAGGAAAGTGGATATTCAGGACTGCACAGATCATACACCAACATGATTATGAGAGTCATAACCTCACTTCATCATACCTATGTAACAAGTTAACCTTAGAAAGAAGCAAAAACTGATTTATGTACACTTAAATATAAAAATATGTTACTGCAGTTATGATTTGTAATATGCATATATTGTGTATATTAGATCTTTATATTTGTATTAATATATTCAGTAACGTCCATTAATTTTTCATTTGCATGTGTTTCAAGGCCTGGAAATTTAAATAAAAAGGATTTTCATGGTCTTGGGAATGCTGTGGTTACTATGGTAAACATTTTAAGAAAAACATCAATAGTACATTTTTGGAGCGTATTTTAACCAAACAGAGCGGACGATAGTTCCCACAAAACCCCACAGGCGTAACATTTGCGCTATTAGTCTATTAAAGTAACTTCACTCAATCAATCAATTCCTCGCTCACTCATCGCTTCTCGGCTCATACGAGTCAATTATTCCCGAAAGAGACGATATGAGCACAAATGAGTCAGACGAGGTTGACTCCAGAACAGTTTTTGGACCGATTCAGTCCGAATCGCGGGTGAATAGCTCCAAATGGTTATGTGAACCGGTACTCATCCTTTGTGTCTTCTTAAGATGTAATTTTATTACCTTTTTTTTTGTTGTTAACCCTGGCAAGTCTGAGTGTGTATTCTTGAATTTTATTTTAATTTTATTTTTTTTATCTTTGTGTATAATTGTAACTGTTAATATTTGTACTGTTTAAAAAAAATGGTTATGTGAACCGATTCAAACGATTCATTGAAAAGATCCGACTCGCTAGAACGACTCGTTCACATCGCCAGTAGGCTACAGTGTAGATGGGGTGTGAAACTGCGGAAGTCCCTCTACAAGACACCTGCTGCAAGATGATCATCAACCCCGACTAACCGACTCTACATATCTGTGTCTGTTACAAAAAGATAACAAAACAAACCCACATCTTTAACACACAGCATACATTCGCCACTGACTGGTTAACTAAGACAAATAATACAACAACGTGATTCTCTTTCTAACAATTCAAAAGAAGAACAACCGTGCAGCTCATGAAACACCATGCAACATGTGGGAACAAACAAGTCTAAATGAGAAGTTGAGAAGCTCTTTTTTAGCGCCAGAGAAAGAGAAAGTAACTTTTTAAATGAAACTTAACGCAACCGCTGAGCCAAACGAGAGTCTCAGACGCGTTTGTGCGCGATTCTCCCGGTCTCGCAGAGGAAAAAGCCGCAAACACAAGCTCAGAAAGACTCAAAAGCGCTACTTACTGGTGAAAGAAGAAATGTTTAATAATCCAAACGTATCCTCAATGTGTACGAGTCGAGGTTCAGACCAATATTGTGGTGTCAGCAGGACTCACACTCCGCCTGCTGCCTCTCACTCACGCGCACTGAGATGAATGAGGTACGCGCAGACGCGTGCACGAGCTCAATTCATTATTCACGCGGAGGACAGTCGACTGTCCTACACAAGTTTCCCAACATCGATCTTGTGTGGTTATCACCTCAGTCTCTGTTTTATGTTAAATATTTACGGGATATATATATATATATATATATATATATATATATATAATAAAAATCTAAAATGCCTTTCTTTTTTTACTAAATATTTTTGATGAAAATAAATTAATAACAAGCAGTATTAAAAAATCTAACGTTTTCTACAGCCTCACACATACTGTTCTTTGACAAGGGTGCAAATAGGACTAAATGTCCCTGGCGTATATTTAAAAATATTACATAAAACCACTGTATCATTTTCCTGAACACTTTCACTCACACATTTAATTTGTAAGAAATGGACTGGATGTAATTTCCATATTGATTAGGCTACTCCTGTCACAACAGAGATTTACTTGGGAAATACACACAAACTACAATGTAGCTCTAAGATGTACAATGTCCATTAGCTACCTAAAAGCAGAATAATACAATGTTATTTAAAAGTAAAAAAAAATGTGTGGGATTTTACGAATCGCCAAACATAGGCTAATTTAATTAAATAGCCTCAGCACTTTTAGTTGTGCCCCAAAGTGCTCAAATTGTGTTATCCTACTCCATTAAATTCAGTTTAGAACATATTTGTCCATATGAAAATACACTTTAAGATTAATGAAAACATACAAGCGGTTTTTAGACTAGAATCGAGAATGACGAATTTGAATAATTCCTCGATATAGGTCAGGTGGGTGCAGATTTTACAGGAAAATAGAGAGGGTCAATGCTAACAAACCACCGCTTCACACACTTGTCAATGGCACTGGTGTTGCACAACAAAATTACACAAATTAACAACCAAAGTGCTAAGCATTCCTTCGCCTCAATTAAAGGTCTCACGTAACAGCTCAGTGTTTGTTTCTCTCCTTCAGCCCCAGATACAGCCTAATAAATTATTCAACTACAGCAGATGCACCAGCACAACCTCAATATGCCCAAATGCAGCATCTGAAAGCGCGAGGTGAAGTTAAATGCATGCGAGCGCATGTAATTCATCCATTTGAAAGCCGATACAAAACCCATCGTCCGAGGAGCGACTGCATTGCATTGCCTGAAAGCATCAAAGAAAGCCACGACGGCATTTGCAGGTAAAACTATGAATCGCTGTAGCTAATAGATGCGCTCGGATCCGCAGATACTGTACATTACCCAATAACAGCAGCACAGATGATGTCCTACATGAGCACATGAAACAGTCATCGCATCAACGCGATTCGCTTTAAACCCATCTGTGTGTCCCTTTCGGCACCGCAGGATCTTAAAGAGTCCCGAACGAGATGAATTACCGTGGTTTCGTTGGCCGTACTCCCCGCTAGACCGATATACCTCCAGTCAAGTGTTTCCTTCTCCGGCTGTCTCTCTATCTGCTTTCCAACTGTCTCAAGTATTTGGACCACGGGCGCGTTCACGTCATGATATGCGCGTGCTCTAACTGGAGGGCTGCTGCTCTGCAACAACTGATACAGTGTTACAGTGTTTCACCTGCCAAACAGTGCTGTCTTTCCACTTCATAAGCCTTAAGTCTAACTTTATCTGTGCAAATTATCTAGATATTTCTACATTTAAAGGAAAAGCCCAGACCATTTTTTTTTCATTTATTTTGTTATTTATTATTATCAAATATTATCAGTACGTTATTATAGCGATATAATATAGCTTGCTTATTAAGAATGTAGACGTAAACTGAAGTAAAATATGTTTTGAATCTTTTAAACAGCTAGATTGAGAGACAGATTCACAGATAGATAGATAGATAGATAGATAGATAGATAGATAGATAGATAGATAGATAGATAGATAGATAGATAGATAGATAGATAGATTGGTGGATGGCTGGACGGACAGAGAAGGATAGATAGATAGATAGATAGATAGATAGATAGATAGATAGATAGATAGATTGGTGGATGGCTGGACGGACAGAGAAGGATAGATAGATAGATAGATAGATAGATAGATAGATAGACAGATAGATAGATAGATAGAAACTAAAATATTAATTGTACAACATACAACATACACATGTACTTGCAAAGAATTTGGATTTTCAATTGTTAAATGTGACCCTGGACCACAAAACCAGTCATAATGGCAAATTTTCTGAAATTGAGATTTATATATCATCTAAAAGCTGAAAAAAATAAACTTTCCATTGATGTATGGTTTCTTAGGACAATATTTGGCCGAGATACAACTATTAGAAAATCTGGAATCTGAAGGTGCAAAAAAATCTAAATATTGAGAAAATCGCCTTTAAAATTGTCCAAATGAAGTACTTAGCAATGCATATTAAGTTTTGACATATTTATGGTAGGAAATTTACAAAATATCTTCATGGAACATGATCTTTACTGAATATCCTAATGATTTAAAAGAAAAATCGATCATTTTGACCCATACAATGCATTGTTGGCTATTGCTACAAATATACCCGTGCTACTGATGACTGGTTTTGTGGTCCAGGGTCATAAATTTGAAACAAGAACTTCTTCAATTCAATTAACCACAGTGTATTTCAATTCACAATTTAAATGACTGAAATTAATTAATACTAAGACACTTTCATCTTCTTGCAGCTTGCTCAGAGGTCTCAGATTCACTGTTCTTTTAGTTGCGTTGTTGACCATGTAGCACATCTTGTCAAACAGCTATATAACAATCCAGTAAGGTGAGTATGATTGACGAGACGCACAGTGACTTCAATGTTTATCAATCAGCTCCCAGACAAGCACATGAATCTGTTCCATCCAGAGCTCAACTGCATAATCCAATCAAGAGTATGAAAACAGGTATGTGTGCATTGAGAATAAATCAGTACTGTGATTGTTCAAGTACGGAAGGCCAGGAGGAATGCAGAGTAGTCCGGCTCTCAGAGTTCCTGTAAGAGCAGTCTGCTGGAAAAACAACTCTTTGACTGTTTCAAAGCAAAGCTGGTGTCTCCTGTAGAACAACATACCAATGACACAGTCTCCACACACACACACGCACACACACACATGCACACCGCTTACAGTGTTTAAATTCCTGTTCATTTAAAGGGTGTGTTTCTGTGATACTAAGAGTCTCTGCTTACGCACAAGAACAAAAGAGCATACTGTCCTGTAAGGACAAACACTTCTCTAAATATAAAGACACACATACACAGCGGGATTTCATAAAATAAAATTAAACATAATATAACTCTCTATTAAACAGACACCCCTCCCCCCCTCTAGAATAACATAATGCCCCCAGTCATCTATATAAGAGGTGACATAATCTAATAAGCATGCATGTTTTTTGCATAAATGCATAAATTAGTGAGCTTCAACCTGCAATATTATAATTTGATTACACCAGATCCTCCCTCTGCAGTTTCTAAACTCAGCATCATGATGTACTATGCGATAAAATGGAGACAACGAGTACCCAATTTATAGCTATCACTATCCTATCCACAAAAATGGAATGACGTAAAAATGATAAGAAGGAATATTCCCAAGCAGAATATGCTCCTGGAACAACATTCCCATGAACCAGATTTTAAAATCAGATTTTATTCCTTTCACTATCTTCAATATCTGATTGGATGACGATGTTGCTGGTAGCTTAGTGGTTACAAACTGGTACTAGTAGTAACCCATACAAACTGTTCTTCTTGTAAGCTGCTTTGGATAATATAGCATTAGATAATAATCATCTCACAAATATTACAAGCAGTGTGCATCAGGGTTTGAATGATTTTTCATTGGTTCCGCTCAACACAGTCTCATGGCAACTGTGACAGGGACCCGAGCAGTCACAAGGAGGATCTCATCGTGATGTAAACACGGGAGTGATTTTGGCATCCAAAAAGGTGTTTATTTAGGGCAAATGTGCAAATAAATATGTTTAAGAGCATAAAAACAAAGGTTATTAATAAAACAGTCTAAAACTAGAACTGCAAGGTACTAAAAACAGTAGCCTGTAATTCCAGTCTACAACGAGGCCGGAGTTTACTGTGCTTAAAGGGATAGGTTCACTCAAAAATGAAAATTACCCAATGATTTACTCACCCTCAAGTCATTCTATATGACTTTCTTCTTTCAGACAAATACAATTGGAGTTATATTAAAAAATGTCCTGTCTCTTCCAAGCTTTATAATGACAGTGAATGGGGAGATTTTGAAGCAAAATGAAGTGCGTCCATCTATCATAAAAAGTGCTCCACACACAGCTCCGGGGGGTTAATAAAGGCCCTCTGAAGTGAATCGATGTGTTTGTGTAAGAAAAATATTCATATTTAAAACTTTATAAATCATAATCTAATCTATAAACAGCCATCTTATTTACTCATCTTTCCCGCTTTTACTGATTGGAACATACTATTTTTTTATAAAAACACTTGTCTAGCCTTGATAAGTATGTGAGAATTAAGAACAAGAGTTAAACAAGTACATACAATAAAAGAACCATTTAAACATATTTGCCCAAACATTTCCATAATTAGCTAAAATGAGTGCTTCCCACAAGTTCGAGCTTCCATTAAGCCCATGCCCACTGAGGTAAAACAGGAAATATACACCGGCAAACCCCACGTAAATATTATAAAATGAACAAGAATAGTAAGGACATGATAAAAAAGTGATTGACGACAGCTTCAAGGTCTCCCCATCACAGCAATTTAAAGAAAAAATTGTATGACATGGCAAAAAATGTACTGTAAGATATTGCATACAGAAAGATATGAGTGCATTTTTTTTTGTATGACCTAATGGATATATGGTAACACTTTACATTAAGGTTCTCTTTATAAAGAGTTTATAAAGGTGTTCATAAATGCCTAATAACTCATTTACAAATGCATTATAAATGGTTGCTGAGCAGCTATAACTGCCTATGAGGTTTGATTTCACAGGTTTCTAACGTTTATAACTCATCAATAAATGGTTCACAAGTGTTCACTTTACAATAAGGTGCATTTTCACAGGTTACTGACATTTATAACTCAATAAATGTTCACGTGTTCACTTTAAGGTTCACTTTCACAGGTTATTCATTTATTCACAGGAATAAATGGTTCACATGGTGTCCATTTTACATTAAGGTTCACAGATAACTAATATTAGCATTAAACTTGTCATTATTAATATCTCATCAAGTTATAGTTGTGCTCTTATTTATTTTTTTTTTTAAGTGTATTACTAATTTCACCTTGATATACAAAAGATATCAGTTTTTATACATTGCTGTGGATAGGCATCATGAACTTTTGCAGAGTATCATGGCTAAGATATAGAGTAGTTTCTGGTAAGCAACATAGTATGAAAACTTACACGAGTCATGAGATATAAATGAGAAAACCATAAATACAATACCCTTCAGTCATACTGTAATCATCTATTTTTGTTGCATCATTAAATAAATCAGGAATCTGTTTTTTTACATATATATATATATATATATATATATATATATATGTATAATTAAATCAGGAATCTGGTTTTGAGTGAAATAAGTATGTATGAATAAATATATTTATTAAGCATTTACAACATGTGAGTAAAACATGGCTCACTGTTTTGCAGGTTTTGCTTTAAAATCGCCCTTTTTATTCATGCAGTTATAATTGCTTATAAACGATTTATAATGCGTTTGTAAATCAGTTATTAGTCATTTATGACCACCTTTATAAACCCTTTACAAATAGAACCTTAATGTAAAGTGTTAATCAATGCTTAACACCCGTCAAACTCTTAACTCTCAGTATTTACCTTCAGTGTGTAACTCACTTCTTTTGTGTATATATTTTGTGCTACTGACATGTACTGTGATTACTCAAATTGCATGGGTTGTTGAAGACAGGTGTGCTATTACCTTAAGATTAGACTAACACTGGACAAATTTATGGACAAAAATGAGAAGAAAAGGTCTGATAGACTTACATAATTAAAGGAACCTGGGCCGTATATGGAGACCAGAATATCAAGGAGACTTGGGGGTTGATATGAACTAGTGAGAACCCACACAGCACATTCTAGCTACTACCAAGAGCTCCCCAGAAATGGCATAGCAATGCTCTGGCAACCATCCACAACACCTTGGCATTGTGGCAGCAGGAATTGCATCGGCAAGCACCACTCACATTAGCACAATGTAAAAATTCAGTTTCCTTTTCAAAGTTGAACAGTTGCCTGCAAGGAAGCTTTCAAAAATCAGCCAACTGGTTATTTTGGAAGTCATGTGATTGTGTGTGAGTGTGTCTGCGTCCATATGTGACCAGCAGCGCTCCATGTCTGGATGCCCAAGACTGACAATCGGGTTGTCTGTCCCCATGGGGCTTCCATCCTGACCTGCCAAACCCAGAACATACAGTCCTCCTCTCGCCCCTACCTGAAACACAGCAGGACAAAAGCGGCACAGATGGCCAGCACTCTCTCCATCCCCCCTACCTCCCCCTTCCCAACCTCTCTCTCTTTCTCTCAATATGACCGCTTCCCTCTTCAATCGTATCACAACAAGCCTGACATTCAACACCGCCCTCAGGAGTTAGCTTTTATCTGTCCTTCTTGAGGAGGTTAGGATTTGAAAGCTAGGCGCTGGTGCACTTCCTGTCTGCCTGCTGACACCAGTTCAAGTAAATGCACTGAGAGAATTTCCACATAAGGGCCTTCTTCAATTCAGTCGAAGATCCAGCCAACCTTGCCAATTTTCCAGTTGCATCGGGACCATTCCAGATGACTGGCCCCTCGTAGCCTGGAAGTACTGGTGATGTTAGACCTTCACAGGAGGAGATAAATAGAGAGAGAGAGACCGGGTACGGGGTATGAGTGACAGCTGGGTTGCAGGCCCCTGCTGCATCCTGACCTAAATGACAGGTGGCCATTTCAAATCTGAGAGTCTGGGGAAGCTGCATGAAAATAACCAGGGGACTAGCTGGAAGAAGACACACCTAAGAGGAATCAAGCCAATATACTGGTGGAAAATAATAAGCTGAACTGAAGCATCGTCTCATCCACAAATTATATGGTTTATCAACAAATCTGATGTTCATACACTGTACCCCACTGGAAAACACATGTTTAAAGAACTTGTTAACCAAAATATGAAAATTTGGTTATCATTTAATCGTGCTGTTCCAAACATCCTTTTTTTTTTTCTATGGAACACATATTCGGTAAACCTAATCTTTAAGGAGGTGAAGCTGGTTTTGTATCATGGTTGCAATTTTTTGTCTTGTCCAATGTGGTCTACCAGCCACCGCCATGATCTCTAGCTAACAGTCCAGCTGACCAAACCAAATAACCAGCCTGGACCTATTAATGACCATCCATGATAAACCCTAACCCAGGTGTGTTCAGTCCTGCTTCTGAAGGGCCACTCTCCTGCAGAGTTTGGCTCCAACCAGCTCCAACACAGTTTCTAGTGAGTCTGAAGGCCATGATTAGCTGGATCAGGTGTGTTTAATTATGGTTGGAGCTAAACTCTGCAGGACAGTGGCCCTTAAGTAACAGGTTTGGACTCCCCTGCCCCAAACTTTAGTTTTGACTAATGTGACATTTTTCCATGTGAAACAGGATATTCAACAAGACAAATGTAGAGTGGAACTTTTATCCATTAGAAATCGACTGGCTTGTGGTGTTCAAGCCAGTAATTAATGTACATTCGCAGATACTCTCCTACTGAAACACCAGCAGCACCCATTGGTTGGAACTTAAAGGATAGGTCCACTTCCAAAATAAAAAGTTCCTGATGTTTTACTCACCCCCATGTCATCCAAGATGTTCATTTCTTTCTTTCTTCAGTCACAAAGTTTTTTGAGGAAAACATTCCAGGATTTTTCTCCATATAGTGGACTTCAATGATGGCCAGTGATTTTAGCATCCAAAATGCAGTTTCAATGCAGCTTCAAAGATCTCTACACAATCCCAGCCGAGGAATAAGGGTCTTATCTAGTGAAATGATCAGTCATTTTCTGAAAAAATTTAAATTTATATACTTTTAACCACAAATGCTCGGCTTGCTCTAGCTCTGCAATGCACACGTGCATCTTCACACGTTACATAATCCTGTTGGAAAGGTCACGCACGGTTAGCTCTTCGTCTTTGTACTTCGTTTATAAACTCCATCTCTTTTTCTCCTCCAACTTTAAAATCATCCGATATCATCGTTTTACCTTTTTTTGTAAAGGGAATTTGACTTTTTTTTGCATGTTTACATTGTAAACACTGGGTTGGTACTTCCGCCTACGTCATGCATGACTTTTCCAATATCAACCAATAAAGACGTGCATGCGCATCGCAGAGCTAATGCTAGCTGAGCATTTGTTGTTAAAAAAGTGTATAAATATAATTTTTTTTAAGAAAATGACTGATCGTTTCGCTAGATAAGACCCTTATTCCTCGGCTGGGATCGTGTAGAGCCCTTTGAAGCTGTATTTTGGACTTTCAAATCGTTGGCCACCATTGAAGTCCACTATATGGAGAAAAGTCCTGGAATGTTTTCCTCAAAAAACGTAATTTCTTTGCGACTGCAGAAAGAAAGACATGAACATCTTGGATGACATGGGGGTGAGTAAATTATCAGGAAATTTTAATTCTGGAAGTGGACTTATCCTTTAAGTGTCCTTGGTGATGTCATCTGAAAGAAAAGTCGTTTCAAAGGTCAAGAACGTTATTACATCTTGGTGAAAGTTTACAGTGACAAATATTTTGTTGGAACATGCATTTAGAAAGTTAAAAGGGTCAGATTTGATTTCATAATGACTTTAACCTACTTTAGTTTTAGATGCTCAAGAGAAGTATAAACAAGTTTAAGGTGACTTTTAGGACAAGCCCTTAACCATATCTGCATTCTCGTGATCAGAAAGAGAGGATGTTGGGGGAGGGGTGGCACACGCACCACCTGGCCATCCACCCTGTGCCAGGGCGGCAGGAGTCATGCTGACATTCACCAGATGGTAGTGGCCAGCGTGGCACGAGCTGCGGGCACCAGCAGCGGAGAGGTGCCGACGAGCCCAGCAGGTGGCACAGAGATGGAGACAGGGGCGATGGGGAACGAAGGTCCGCCGGGTGGCACAGACAGACTGCGTGCGTGAGAAAACAACAACACTCGTCTGATCCCCTCATCAGTCTCTGTTTTTAATTTCCAGCAGATGCACAGTGTCAACAACCTTCCCATTCAACAGGTCTGATATACAGTGTCAGCTGTCGGCAGTAAATGGACACTGTTTTGTCTCAGCATGATTGATGAATCTCTCGTCTCATAGGGCAGCAAGGCCAATAGGAAAAGAAAAAGCGGGTGGGTTATTTGGTGCAGTTCCTGAGTTCCTGTATGTGGGTGTTAGATGAGACATTTTTTGGATACCTGCTTTGTCTATGTTTTCTAATTTACTTCTCCTTTTTCTCACTGTCTCTGTCTGTTCTTCTTTTCTGTACACACATTTACAAACATGCACACACATACACACCTGTCAGCTTCCTTACAAAAAGTCTGGTTACTGAGTAAACCTTCATAATGAACATCTGTCACCATTAATGGATGAAAGCGAGTTGAGAGTTCAGATCTTCAGACACAGGCATTATATTTCAGAACGTTCTCATTAGCTCCTCCCCATTGTCTATTAATGACCTCATTTGAGAGACATTTAAAATTGACCAATCCTGTTATTCTAAAAGAATAAGTAAGAAAAAAACAAACAAAAACAAGCTATGTTCTAATTAACTGAGCCAATTTGTTGTCTACTGCCTATGAGGCTACACAGGAAAATGAATGAATAAGTGACTGATTCGGGATGCTCTATGCAAAGAGCAACACAAATAGCACTCCTTATGCAAAGTGCAAAACTCAGCTTAATGTCAATAGAGTTTGACGTTAGTATGTTGGTATGCTAACAATGTGATGCTCCAATTTACTTAAAAATACATTGTTTAGATTTAACAATACTTATTGAAGTATGTTTTTTTTTCAACATTTCTCTCAATTCGTCTGAGATCTTGGATAAATGTTTTCACCAAAAACTCATTTCAATGCATTCTGGGATTTTAGTTTCTTGGAAACATTACAGATAGAAAAAAATTTGAAAGAACAAAACAATAACACCAGAAGGCAATCACTGTAATCTGCACTTTCCTGTTGGGCCAGATCAGTTTCTGTTCAGATCGGGAAACAAACAGACCTGGAAAGAATGTGTAACGTAAGAAAAAACAGTCAAGCTACCACAAGTTCCTTACCCTACCTACCCTAAATGCTTGGTTACAGTGAAAGCTATTAGCAAAAAAGTAGCTATATACTATACTATACTATACTATACTATACTGTAAGTAACACTTTATTTTGACAGTCCACTTTAGACATTCTAATAACTACAAGTAACTTTAGCCCCTTCACACAGTAATACCAGTACATTGCCATAAAATTACCAGAACGACTTGACCAGTAAATACAGAAATGTGCTGTTCACACAGGCAACGATGTTCCGTCTTTTTACCGGTAAAGCACCCTTCACAAGTCAGTTTCAAAATACCGGTAAATTCTGTGACATCATTAACTGGAAATGGCCTCTAAACGGCTGTGCCTCCCTGTCAGTGTTTTGTTGATGTTTTCGTATTTGTGTCAAATGTTCACATTCATGCAGATGACTTTGGCCCAGAGACATCGTATTAGACAACTTCAGACCGAACTACACAGTGCGAAATAAATGCGTCATCTGCGTCAGAATGTTATGATTGGCCCAGAGTAGACCTCTTACGTCAAAGCATTCTGAACTCGTACGTGCTTATACCAGTAAATTGCCAGAACGAATTTACCGGTATTTTTGAAAAGGTCCTGTTCACACATGATCTCTTAATTGTAATTTACCAGTAATTTACCAGTAAAGACTGTATGTGTAAAAGGGGCTTTTGCAACTACATGTCAACAAGCAGTCATTAGAGTATTAGTAGATGGTGTGCTTAAAGGGATAGTTCACCCAAAAATGAAAATTCTGTCATTAATTACTTACCCTCATGTCATTCCAAACCTGTAAGACCTTTGTTCATCTTTGGAAAACAAATTAAGATATTTGTGATGAATTCCGTGAGTTCTCTGACCCTCCCATAGACAGCAAGGATCCTAACACGATCAAGGTCCATAAACGTAGTAAGGACATCGGTAAAATAATCCATGTGACATCAGTGGTTCAACCGTAATTTTATGAAGCTATGAGAAAACTTTTTGTGTGCAAAGAAAACAAAAATAACGATTTTATTCAACAATTTGTCTCCTCCGCGTCACCCTGGCGCCATTTTGGAGAGTATCACATATGTAAACAACGTATGTATGCAGATACGTTGTTTACGCTTTGATCTGAACATAAACAACGTATTCGAGCACATATGTTGCATACGTTGTTTACGTATATGATACTCTCCAAAATGGTGCTATAGGGTGACGCGGCAGAGATGAATTGTTGAATAAAGTCGTTATTTTTGTTTTCTTTGCACACAAAAAGTATTCTCGTAGCTTCGTAAAATTACTAAGTTTCTAGACCTCGATCATGTTAGGATCCTTGCTGTCTATGGGAGGGTCAGAGAGCTCTCAGATTTCATCAAAAATATCTTAATTTGTGTTCCGAAGATAAACAAAGGTCTTATGGGTTTGGAACAACATGAGGGTGAGTAATTAATGACAGAATTTTCATTTTTGGGTGAACTATCCCTTTAATATCTGCTCACACTTTATTTTGATGGTCCACCAGCAGAACTTTTACTGATGTTAATTAACCTTGCAAGTACATCTCCACTTATTCTCTTAACCCTAATCAAAACTACAATAGTCAAATACTCTAATGAGAGTTAGTTGACGTGGTTGCAAAGTGACTATGAAAATAAAGTGTAACCTTTTCTACTAAATTTAACAATATACCCTTAAATACACTAACGTTCAAAAGTTTGGGATCAGTAAGAATTTTAATGAAGTCTCATATATTTGGTTTAAAAAAAGTTGCTACTGGCAAATCTACACTATTAAAACAAGCTATTGTCGTGTTACTAAAAAAAGTTTAGTAGTGTGTGATAAAGAGAAAGTTTGAATCTCTTCCTGCAGGAAGTTGTACTTCGATGGGACTGAGGAGCTCATAGTTTGACACTGAGGTTCTGCCTGAGCATGTCAGTATTTCCTTGACCCCCTTTGGCTTAGCTTACCCTTAACTGTCGAGGAACAAAAATATAAGACCACCACCAAACCCCACTCCACCCATCTCCCCTATTCTACAAAACCGAAAGATCCTTTCATCTTTTCTTTTTCATCCTCCATTTCTGTCTTTCTCTCAGGAGTCACTTCGGCCCTCAAGCCCACACTCTATCACTTCAAAGGATTAGCAAACAGGAAGGAGAGAGAGGACAGGGGAGGGCGAGCGAGAGTGAGAGAGAAAGGGATTTTGATCTGACAGTCAAGCCGGAAATAAGACAATAAAAAACACACAACAAAAGCCCACTACTTCAGTTTTACAAACAGACTGAACTTGAAGAGTGGATGACAAGTAACCTACACTTTATCCAAAGACAATTATTTATCTGGGATTTTACCAAAGCCAAACACTGAAATGTCAACTAACTTTCATTAGAGAATTTGTAGACTTTTGTGGTTTTGGTTAGGGTTAAAAGAATACGTTGACACTACAAGAGTGAATTTCATCATGAAACTCCATTCACAACTCATTTTACTTCTATAATGTGACATATTACTAATTAAAACTGAATTTTTATTAAGAATATCCAGTAAAAACACTTCGAATTTTTTAATTGAATTTATTACATGGGAATACTGGATTGTGAAAAGTATGCATTACATAGCAGAATAGAGCCTAAAATGAAAAAGGTTATGAAGAAAAAAATTATAAACTAAATAATTAAAACAATGTAAAAAATATGACATTATATATACAGTGCCTTGCGAAAGTATTCATATCCCTTATTTTTTTTTCACGTTTTGGTTTGTTGCTGCCTTATGTTAAACTGCTTTAAATGACTTTTTTTGCCCACATCAATCTACACTCCATACACCATAATGGTAAAGCAAAAAACTGGTTTTTAACATCTTTACCAATTTATTAAAAATAAAAATCTTAAATAATTCCATTGCATAAGTATTCATACTCTTATCTGGTACAATTGAAATTTAGCTCAGGAGCATTCATATGGCTTGTAGATGTTACTACACTTTGAGTGAAGCTAACCTGTGGCAAATTCAATTGAATGGGTATGATTTGGAAAGGCACACACATCTTAATAAAAGGTCTAATAGCTGATAATGCATATCAGAGCAAAAAACAAGCCCTGAGGTCAAAAGAACTGCCTGTAGAGCTCAGAAACAGGTTTGTGTCAAGCCACACATCTGGGGAAGAGTTCAGAAAAAAATTCTGCTTCATTGAAGGGTCACAGAAGCATGTAGTCTCTGTTACCCTTAATAGAAGAAGTTTGAAACAACCAGGACTCTTCCTAGAGCTGGCCTCTTGGCCAAACTGAGCAACTGATGGAGAAGGGCTTTGGTTAGAGTGGTGACCAAGAACCTGATGGTCACTCTAGTTGAGCTCCATGATCATATGTGGAGATAGGAGAAATCTACAGAAGGACAAACATCACTGCAACACGCCACCGATCTGGGCTTTATGACGGTGTGGCCAAACTCAATCCTCTCCTCAGTGAAGACACATGAAAACACGCTTGGAATTTGCAGAAAAGCACCTAAAGGACCCTCAGACTGTGAGAAACAAGATTCTCTGGTCTGATGAACCTCAATTCTAAGCATCACGTTTGAAGGAAACCAGCTCTGCTCATCACCTGCAGAGTACCATCCCAAAAGTAAAGTGTGCTGGTAGCAGCTTCATGCTATGGGGCTGTTTTTCAGCGGCAGGGACTGAGGGACTCGTCAGAGTAGAAGAGAAGCTCAATGCACCAAAATATTGAGATAGCCTTAATGAAAACCCAGTCTAGAGCATTCAGAACCTCAGACTGGGAAGAAGGTTCACCTTCCAACAGGACAATGAACCTAAACACACAGAAAGAGTGGCTTATAGACAACTCTGTGAATATATATATATATATATATATAATACATTATTATAATACGTAAACAGCATTTAGAATATAAGAGAATTATTAGAATATTAGAATGTGAGAGAAAAAATTTCAATTCACATTTATTTGTAAAGGTTTTCATGTATTTATTTGTTTATGATATTATTATGATAAAAATATTATCTGAAAAACATTTGTTAAAAAAAAATCTGGAATATTTATTTTATAATTTGTTATATCTACCCAATATTAGAATATAAGAGAAACACTTTCAATACAAATTTATTTGTGTATCTTTTTCTTGATGTTGTTGTTTCAAAAACATAACAAAACAAAATTGACATATAATTATTATGCAAGCTAATGAGGATACTGGCAAGGAAAATCTCCTTAAAAGGATAAAACCCCAAAAGTACTCCAATTATTCCTATGAACATTTCAAGGGTGGAGATGAACATTTACAAGTAGATTAAAAATACTTTGTGATTTTTTTTCTAAGAAGGTGGAGAATTTCTTTATTAGAGTTGTATATTGTTGCTTTGCTAATCAAGTATTTAATGGGCTAGTTGAGGGCATGTTGTGGCCAGTGGTGAACCACAGTTTCTCTTTTATTCATCCCTTACACATTAGCCAAGGTCTTTAAACACTCGTAATCCATTAGCATCCATAAATACAAATCTTTTCTGTTCAGCTTAACTCATAATCTTTCCCAAACCAGTTTATACAACCACACTGATACAAACACTCATGTTCAAAATACTGTAGTTTTTTTTAACGTTATTAAAATGAGACATCTCCACACACACCAAATTAGGTCTCACACCTCAATGAAGCCATTGAGAGTGTGAATCAGGCTCTCTGTGAGTGTGTGTAAACCCAAACCCTGAATTGTGTGTGCCCTGGCACGAATCACAGCGCTTAGCGTAGACCGCCACTTGGTGAAGTTAGCTGTTAGCATACAGAAGAGCACTTAATCTTCCCGTCTGTGAATATCCATCCTCCAGATACACGCCAGACTCTCATCCAACCTACACAGAGAATTCTCTTCCAGAGAGACAGACTCTCACTCACAGGTCACGTTACGTTATACCTAGCCTCACCCTCAGATGGGACGCCTACGAGCCGCTCGCGGACAGTTCATAGACTGTCTGATGCTTATTACAAACAAAATGCCAAGAGCCAAGTAAAATCACCAGATCTCATTGGCTGGATTCAGCAGGATGTGCGGTTTTCATCAGTCCATTGGGAAACAAAGTTGGATTTTCTAGGTTGCTACAATCAGCATTTCTGAAAAAGAACTACTTGCTACTTTTTGATGTTGTATCTTCATGTAAATGGATCATTATTCACTCATCCTCAAGTTGTGCCAAACCTGTTTGACTTTCTTTCTTCAGTGGAACATAAAAGAAGGTATTTTAAAGAATGTTTCAGCTGTTGCTGTCCATGCAACAACATTGGACCCCATTGACAACAACAAAAAAAACACACATGACTTCACTTCAACAGATCATGTGATTGGATAACTGGACTAACCAGCAAACCGATCTCAAATGTTATTTTAACCATTTTGAAATGCCTGAGCTAAAGTCCCTCATCAAAATGATTTAGTACAATCACCTACCATAATGCAGCTCCTTTAAATGTTGGCGACACAGTGTGTTATTATTGCATTTGTCTGCATGCTCTGAGGCACAGGTCATTTATTGCATAGGAAAAAAGTGCCACAGGCTTCCCTAGTTGCAGCAACTTTCATTTTTATTATTAGAATTTTGCGGAAGTTTACCATGAAGTGACGATTTTGTTCTCTTGAAAACATGCTATGGAAATGGTGCTTTATTCGCAAATGTTTTATGCGATATTCAAATTTTCTGCTTAAGTTTAATTGGCAACTTTGGAGGAAAATATAGCTAGTGTATGGACAAAAAAATACAGACTTTTTTGTGTGTGTGTGTTTTCCAAGGAATATGGGTTTGGACCGACATGAGTGAGTCAGTGATTGCTCACTTGGTGCCAGTCTGATGGTAATTTCATAAGGTTCCAATAGGATATAGCACAATACTCTAAATATGGGAAGAAATTGCCCTCCTCCTACGTGTGCATATGCGTGACATACGTGAATACCTATTTCACATCAAGAAAACAGGATGACAATGATTTGCACTCAAGGGGGTGGTTCATATAGGGATTATATAAGTGCTCCATGATTCATATTTCACTTCTGTGCTATATTCTGTTACATCTCTGTGTGTTTTACAGGTTTGCTGTGAAGAGACCTGCTCTAATTGAGTGCTGGTGAGTATTTGTGTTTTGTGTGGCTGCTCAAATGAGGAGTGAATCCTAGGTTCCTCTGGGGCCAACTGCAGGTATTATTCAGCGATAGGAAGCTAAAATAGAAGTGAGAAAAGAAGACAAGAGAAAATTGGCACTTTTGGTGTGGAACATACAACACTGTGTGTTTGTGTGTGAGTGTGGGTGTTTAACCTAATTAGACCAAACATTTCCGGTGACAAAACCCTAAAAAATGAAAAATTTGTTCATTAATTTTCATTAAAAAAAATTCTGTAGTCATATAAAAGCTTTGTATGCAGAACAGACTGACATTTATGTATTTATTCACAGAAAACATTCCCCTCAGGCTGTAGCTTTCAAATACTTGTGCATGTTTAAATAAGCCAGGCACATTTGATTCAATGGTGTTTGACATCTTTGGCGTCGAAAAAGGCACGTCACGTCTTGATGCGGCATAACTGAATACACACAAAACATTTTCTTGTATGGCTAATGTTTAAGCTAGTGTTAGTCTGTTGTCACTATAATTGGGTGAATCTCATTAAGCTTGCCAAGAACATGTCTGGGTTAATCAATCAATCAATCAATCAATCAATCAATAAGGAACAATGTTGTATAAACAAAATTGAACCTAGTTGTGTACATTTTTAAATTAACAGCTATAAATTATCCATTTTTAGACCTGCAATATGAACTTATTTTCACAATATGTAAATAAATAATACATTAAAAAAGAAACAATATGATGTATTAAGTAAATTCAGTCTCTTTGTGTACCATTTTATTTTATTTATTTTAGGACAGTTAAGTACATTTTCCCTCCAAAGTCTCATTACTGTAATGTCTGAATATTTTACTAGTTTTTAGCGCATTTTAAATGCAGTAATGAGAACTTTCTGGAAAAAAAATGGTTTACAAAATTATGTAGCAATGGAAAAAAAAATATTAATGGTGCTAAAATAGTTCATATGCATTATGCTAAATATTATTTATTTCTTCTTTTCTTTTTGTTTTTAAAAATATGACCAGGACAAGGCTTCTGACAGGTTTTATAAAATTCACCCAATTAATTTTATTTGAAAACAATACTAGACTTAGATAATTGTGTTCAGGGTTATCAATGTTTGGACTGCATTTATTCTTTCACTCAATCAGCATTTGCTCTATTGAGAATTGAGAATGATTTCTAGTAATTTTATGCCAAAACAATATCTCAGCACTTATTTACCCCCGACCTGACTCAACACACACACACACAAACACACACCTGAGCTCCCTAATGGCAGCTCTGGCTTTGGATCTCTTACACTTTGATGAAAATGAGCATGGATATTTACATATGCAAGATAATCCACTTTTAATGTGGCTGGGCCTTTAATCGGCTAGCTTTATTCGTGCGACTTGCTTGCCTTATTTAAACGTGCTAATTAGCGCCATATTTAGAGTGGCATGTGCCGATCCTCTACTGACGATGATGGAAAAACGGAGGAAGACACGCATTAAATGAGCAAGGCACGAATCCAAAATAAAATGCACGCTTCAGTTGAGAAGACAGCTTGTTTGTCAGGTTTCACATTCACACAGGTAAGACAGGTGAGTGAGTGGGTGTCTATAAACACACACACACAAAGAAAACGTGCACCTCAGCATTAAGTCTCTTTCAGCATTTGTTTACTCCAGTAGAGCGGCTTTGTAACGTTAGCTTTGGCGGCCATTATGCAAAACCCTCAAGGCCGCTCGCTTTCGCAGCTCATTCTTTAACCCGGATTTGAATATGATTTTCATTCAAATGGGATTCTTCTCTTTTTTCCTCTTCCACACACTCTTTCCCTTCCTCTTCTACCCTCTGCTACTCTCTCATCCTCAGCTTCTTTCAAGTGTCTGCGCCACAGAAATAAAATAAACAAATGAACTCCCATCAGTCAAACGCTCTCGGCGAACAGAAGGATGCTGGCGTGCGTGTCTGTCTGTGAGCATGTTGTGCCATATTAGCAAATGATGAGATTTCTCCATCATAACCTGCAAGCAATGCTCCCACCCCGTTCCCAGACTCATTTCAATTCCCAGATGAGCATCGGGAATCAACCGTAATCCCACTAACACACGCTCTCAGGCGTTTGCCTATCTTCTCCATTATCCACAGGACCTGACGCGTGTCTGGAAGCTAAACATAGCTGCCCTACGGCCTGCCGCTGTCTGCCTGGCAGTCTCACTCCTGTCTGACCCCTCTGTCCGTGTCGCTGCCATAATCATACCAGATGAAAGAGTCCACATGTACTGTACTCGGTTTCGGGCTTTTTCATTATGTTTTGTTATTTTGGAACAATGATGCATGAAAGTGTATGGATTTTCAGGGTCCCAAACAGGTTTAAAGGAATAGAAAAAAAAAAAAAAAAAATTAAAATTTGCTGAAAATTTACTCGGCCACAGGCCATCCAAGATGTAGTTTGTTTCTTCATGGGAACAGACTTGAAGAAATGTAGCATTACATCACTTGCTCACCAATGGAATGCAGTGAATGGGTGCCGTCAGTATGAGAGTCCAAACAGCTGATAAAAACATCACAATAATCCACAAGTAATCCACACCACTCAAGTCCATCAGTTAATGTCTTGTGAAGAGAAAAGCTGCATGTTTGTAAGAAACAAATCCAGCATTAAAGTGTTTTAACTTAAACTGTTTACTTCTGGCCAAAATACAAGCCAGAAACAATTGTTTAAAGTTAAAGGGGTCATGAAGTGCCTTTTTTGAAAATTATTTTGTACTGTTCTCTGAGGTCCCCTCATAATGTTATCAAGATTTTTCACATCAAACATCATAATTTGCTGAAGAAACGGTAGGTGGGGCTAAACAGGCAGTGATGTAGAATTGGTGGGCATGGCTAAACAGGCAGTGATGTAGAATCAGTGGGTGGGGCTAAACAGGCCGTGATGTAGAATCGGTAGGTGGGGCTAAACAGGCAGTGATGTAGAATCGGTGGGCGTGGCTAAACAGGCAGTGATGTAGAAGCAGGCGTTGATCTTCTGCAGAGGCAGTGTTTAGCCACACTATACGTCATAAAGTGGCACATTCCAAAACCTGTCATTTTGGCAGACTGGCTTCAATAATCTGTTTTTAGACTAACAAGAAAGTTTTGAGTTCTGAAACTTACAGAATGTTTTTATAGCACCATGACGTCTTTGATTTCTCAGTTCATGACCCGTTTAAAGGCAGGGTAGGTGATTTGGTTCAAAAACATTTTTTGTTATGCTGGTTGAAAGTCTTCACATCTCGATAGCAATCACTAAGTTAAGTGGTATAAATGTATTTATATCATCTGTAGAAAGGTGTAGGACCATAAAATATTCATCCAATCAGATTCCTCGGTCCGAGGGCTACAATAGGCTGTCCTGCTTGCCTGTCAGCGTATGTATTCGCACACCTCAGACATGATACGTCATCAGCACGTTCATTGCACTATTGAAGACTGAGTGAGAATGGAAGGTCTTATTGCTGTAATATTATGCGCTTTGTACTGTAAATATTTCCTCCACGGTGAATGAGACATGAGGTAATCTGACAGCACTGCATTCAACCCTCCACCAGCGCCGTCTCTCTTCATATAGCTTGTTATCCTCCGCTCTGCCTGCGCAAGTTCATGTGTTTTGAAGGAGGCGTGGCTTTGGAGAGTGATTTGCTGGGAGGGTGGGATCTTATGTTTTCAAAGCTTAAATGGCCTTTTATTTCATTACTACAGTACATTATCTGCAAGTACAAAGTACAGAATACACATTTAAGATTTGAAGTACACACAAACTGACACACATTTTAATGTTCAGTTTATAAACTGTTCAAAATGGACCAATCAAAGGTCACTACAAGTATTCAAATAATCTCTCCAATCAATCAACATAGAGATGCTCCACCTGCTTAGCTTGTTTATTTTGACATCCTTCAGCTCCACATTTTCTCTCCACAGTTCAGTCTAGCGGGACCTCTGAGCTTGACGTAACGTCTCATGCTTGATAAACTCATCTCCCCATTCCCTTGTCCCTCTTATGGATGATTTGAGCATGTAAATTAAGTGAGATGTTTGGTGAAAGAATTATGGGTAAATCAATTAAGACTCAGACTAATGGGGAAGGGCAGTAACCCACTTAGCTCAGCTGTTGCAACTGAGAACTACGGAAATCTGATATCGAGTTTGACAAGGGCAACATCTGGTCTGCTGCACCGCAACAGATGCAAGAGGGAGTCAGTGGAGAGAGAGAGATGGATAGTGATAAAGCAAAGCAAGCGAGGAGAGAAACACAGCGTATATGTGGTGGTGTATCAGTGATCGACAGACATTCTGGCTGAGGTTCAATTCGCACCTCCTGGTGATGATTCTATCTGAAGCTGACACTGAGATGTGTTACCTCATCAGCTCCTGTCTCTCTTCTTCACTCCTCTTCCTCTCTCTCACTCTGATAGAGGTTTGTCTTGTTTCCCAGTTAAAAAAAGGAAAGAAAAGAAAACGAATCATTCCTTAAACAAGACAAATTTACCTGTGAAGCAAAGTTGTCAGATGAGCCGTATTAGAAAACATAGCCTATCTTAAAGGAGACCTATTATGCCCTTTTACAAGATGTAATATAAGTCTCAGGTGTCCCCAGAATGTGTCTGTTAAGTTTCAGCTCAAAGTACCCCAAGGATCATTTATTATATCATTTTGAAAATGCCTATTTTGAGTGGAAGCAGAAACACGCTGTTTTAGTGCATGTCTCTTTAAATGCAAATGAGCTGCTGCTGCTCGCCCCCTTTTCCAGAACAGGGCTGTGCCTTTACAGCTCCTACCTCAGAACCTTTACTAAAAAAACATCTGTTTGGTTTTGATTATCATGTCTATTGCGCTGAAATCATGCGTTTTAAACCATATTAGTTTAAACTTCTGATATACGGTTTTCTGAGAGCACACATCCAAAGCATACGCATAGAAAGCGGCTGTCACATGACATGTGAGTAGCCTACTAAACTAAGTTCTCTTTCAGGTCTAATTGTGCTTAAACGGTCAAATACACACAAGTTTATGTTAAAACAGACAAGTTACAAAAACAGTCGGTAATGTCTGTGAAGATAAACACCTGGAAAAGAAATTGCATGTTTATATTAGATCTGTGTGGCAGCAGCGTAATATACAGTAAATAAATCAATAAATCCACCGCTCTCTCGTCTCCTCTGAGGCTGGTACTCTAAACAGTGTTCTGTGCTCATCAGTGCAGCCAAAGACAGAACAGTTAGTATGTTTTGCTCGAACTTTCACCATGGTGTTAGAACTGCTACACCGTTGTTGCTTGCGAAAACACAATGGCAGCACCGTGGGTGGAAATTTGCAGATTAAGGTACGGTAATATTATAATAAGATCCCCTTTTTGCATCATGGCACTCGTTTTCCACAAGCTTGCAGAGAAAGGCTTACCAAGTAAATAAAAAAATTTACTGGGTTGTTCTTTTTCACGTTTTCTGAGTTGGTAGAAACACCAGGGACTTGATTATAGCACTTAAACATGGAAAAAGTCAGATTTTCATAATATGTCACCTTTAATTTACTCTTTGTAAAAAAACATACTGTTGTACTCTACATATGATTTTGTTTTACGTTTAGAGCAACAAAATTCAGTAATCAAAGGAACATTTTAGATTTTTGTGCAAACAACCACCTAGCAGCCACTCAGAACAACCTAGCAACACATTAGCTAAGGACATAAAACACTCTTGCAACCAATGTTGATATCACATATCAATACACCAAAACCATTCTGAGCATTTTAGCAACTACATAGCAATGCACTGAAAACACTCTGAATATGCTAATAAGCACCTAGCAATGCACTAACAACTGCAGAGCAGATAGGTAAAACACTTTGATAACTGCATAACAACACCTTGGCAACCACCCACAACACCCTTACCACTGAAAGGCAACACTAACTTTAAGTTACCACTCTTTTTCCTCTTTGTCTTTCTTAAAATATACGATCAGGTATAGCGTGAATGTCAGTGAGACCGGCCCTCTGTCAGTCTCGACAATATTGTGAAGTGCTGGTGTTCCTGCGGAGAGACAGAAACACTCACACACTTCAGAGCAGAGCTGCTGATATGACAGGCTGAAGCTGAGAATAAGAGCGGGAGGGTGAGATGAGAAAGGAAAGATAACATCTGAAGTGCTGAGCACTGCATCTGTGCTGGCCGCTGAAGAAGAGCCCACACATATTGTCATTAAACACAAGAGACAGGCCACTGAGGTCAGAGTACTGGCCCCTAATGAGAGACAGCAGAGAACAGACTGACAGACTCGCCTGTACTGAGACCAGCTTACGGTACACACACACACACACACACACACACACACACACACTCACGCATGCACTGCAGTACACAGAGGAGAGCTTTACTGCGCTGTGGTTGCTCTTTCAAAGCCATAAGTTGTTCAAAAGCCATCTTGGTTGTTTCACTGAAGTATCCATTTTCTCTGAAAATAATCTCATAAAAAAATTAAAAATAGTTCCCATGGGACAAGTAGAGAATAAAACTGTAAAATGAGAGTCAGCATGAAACAACAAAAAAAAAAACATTTACTTTTTTTTGCAATGTTTCCTTGCACTCACTGGTTGGTAGTCACATGGATTTATAAAGCATATGACTTACCACATCTTTATCACAAATGACAATGCTTCCATTAGTTAGTGGCTATGCAGCATTACAAAACATAGCAGCATGACATGACATAAATCAAAAGTTAATATATATTGAGCTACTATGAAATATGAAAAAACTAGTATGTTCACATATCTTAGCATTATAATCAATTACGGTATTTAAGAATATTTTGATTTAGCTTTTATTTTTAAAAAAATTTTTTTGTTACATTTTTATTTTAGTTTAAGTTTTAAGTCTTTCCTCAACTTTTAGCGGTTTTAAAAGTTGACAGCCACCACCCGCATTTTTTAAATTTTTTTCATTTTCACTAGATTTTCATGACCCCAGAATATTTTGTTGTATGAATATCTGAACATGCAATATGTCAAAAGAAAGAACTGAGCCTCTGATTTTAAACAAAACAAAACAAAAAACTAAAAAATCATTCTAGCTTCATGCATTCTTTTTTTTTTTTTTTTTTTAACATTTGAATTCTTAAAAAAACATTTTGAACCAAAAGCTGAGTAAATCGTTTTTGTCAGCGACTACCTCTGGATTGTTGATCAAAACAGATGGCGTAGATCACTTCCGTCAACACTCCCAAAGCTTCACAGTCCTAAGCCACTTCCTGGGTCAGCATTTCATTCGGTAATGTTAGGCAGTTTTGATTTGCTGTTTAATGCTTGATGATCACGTTATTTTACATATGCATCCGCGATCGCTTGTTTCTGCTTCTTCTTCACCGTGTTTTGATACGGAGATTCAGTACCCTTTCAGAAGATGTGTAATAGCACCCCCTACTCCAGTGGTTCTCAGACTTTTTTGGTCGCGCCCCCCTTTAAACCTATAAAAAATTCTTAACACCATGTCTACACCGGACGCAAATGGAAAAATAATAAGTGATGCTGTCTACACACTGCACCTTGTCAGTTCTCTTACTATCTCATGAATTATCGGTGGCGCGACACGACACGACAAATCCCCGACATTAAACTGATGCCTTGTTCTATTTATGATGTACTGACACAAAGATAAAATGATCTGCAACGGTCGCTTTGTCGCGTCCAGTGTAGAGCTGTTGCGGCGCGAGCTGCGCGACGTGACTTGTGAGTTAAGCCGAGAGCAAGAATGCATATGCCCCATCATATTTTCTGCATTTAACTTTTGAATGAATAGCACCTGCCTGAGTCTGTGCGACTTCATCTATGGTTTTTCTCTTCCCTTTCACAAACCGATCCATCTCCCATTCTAAGTTACGTCCTTTGGCTGTGTATTGTTTTATTTCTTTTCTTTTTCTGGTGATGGCCCGCGCCCCTCCTGCAGTACTCGAGCGCCCCCCCCCGGGGGGCGCGCCCCACACTTTGAGAACCACTGCCCTACTCTATAAAAGTAAAAAGATGGAAAGCCAAAAAATTCCGTCAATCGCGGGAAAAGAGTTAAAGTAATTTTATTATGTGTTTTTGCCATTTTTAACAAACCAGAACACTCTGATTAGCAATGGCATCTGCAAAAGACAACCTGACATGGCAAACTAGAATGTCTCTATAAAATGATGTCACAAAGTAAAATGCAACGAAACAATGTGATTTGACCACCAAAATGCTCCAGCATACAGCAAAGTAACAAATTAGCTAAAAAATGAAAGGTATGTCCAAAATCGCAGACTGAGCAGATACTACATTTGACGAGTAACAAACTTTGAGATCATTAACGGTACGTTTTACAGTATATAGTGTGAATACTGTATGTGTAGTATAAATAAAATCTGGATGTACAACATGTGTCATTTTGTAAAAAATTCAAACAATAAATACCATTTTGTGGCTCTTTAATATGTTGTGACAGATCACTGTAGAGCCTCGGTTCAAGCGGCACGTGATCATCTTTTCATATTTATTTAAAGCACGAAATAAAGATGTCAAGTTTAAGTCCACCGAAGTTAATCTCCTCTCCTGTCTGATTTGTTAATTGGAAAAAATGGCGGATTTGGTGTTATGATTGGTCAGATCACCTGTCAATCAAACTCCCACTGAAGGGTCAATTGTCTCCTGACAAAATACAATGCTGCTTCAGCAAAGAAAAGTACTAGTATGCTGCAATTAGAAATGCTACATGCAAAAAATAACAACATAGAATATTCATATTTGGTGGGAGAATATCATATTGTAGTATGATATACATGTTTTTAAAAAGCTTTTTTTTGAATACCTTCTGACTAAAATGCAACCTCTTTCCAAATGTTGAGTCAGTTTCTCTTTCAAAACTGCTGTACCACATACAAATTTAAAATATACTGTAAACAACAGTTGGTGTGAAAATATTCATTTATATTATAAGACCTTTCAAAAGATGTTCAGTAAGCAAATACAGTATTTAAAGTATTCAAAACATACAAACAAACAAAGCAAAGCAATGATGCATTTAACAACTAAATAGCTAATAGCAGTTTAGGAACTATTAGCTCCGCGCTACTCTCAAAAGGACGTGCTTTTTTTAAGAGCAGCACACTCATACACAGGAAGCCATCAGCATGAACACATGCTTTTACTGAAAGTGATAATGAGGAAATTCTTTTATTAGACCAAATCGACAAGGCAAGTTTTACATATATCCTCAAGGGAGAGCAGAGCGGCCAGAATATCGTCACACAGAAAGCCAAAGAATGTTCCCTCATAAACATCAATGATACACAGGAATGGCAGGAATCCACAGCCGAGACAGCGAGGGAGAGACCTGCTGTGGTTCCTAAGAAGGTCAAAGCCAGAAATAAATTACACCTTCTTAACTGCCATTTTCATGGCTAAACAATGACAGTGAACAGTCTCTGTGACACCTCTACTAAACGCCTCTCACACACTTCTGTCACACTCTTTTAGTGCTGATTAGCCATAACATGTCCAGTCTTCACAGCCTGTCAGCACCACTTGTTTAGATCACAAAGGGTGAAAAGGTGTTAAGTGTGTTTTCTGACACTTCTGGACAGTAACCACATTAGCTTTCTGTTGTAAGTGGTGTTTGCTAATTCAAGCGTCACTCTTACTATTACTCGTATTTAGCTTTTGTGGACCCGAGAACAGCAACTAAAATGTTCACCATGAAAATTGCATAAATGCATAAAAATGGCAGACAAATATCATATTCTTAATATATTCTTGTAGCTCAAACATTAGAGCGTGATGCCTGCAACGTCAAGGTCATGGGCTTGATTCAGTGCCATGTCGCTTTGGATAAAAGCATCTGCAAAATGCAGAAATGTAAATGCAATGCAGCATCACCTCTTCGTAAAAAAACTTCTGCATTGTAGATCTAAACAGACACGTTAACAGCTGTTCTTTCAAATGAGAATATAGTTTTGCTCCAAATATTCATATTAGTGCAATTAGACTTTTAGGATATAGGCTCTTTATTTGGCAAGTAAGCAAACACACCATCCAGTGTACCCTAACCAGTGCATAGCAATGAGCTAAAAACTACTTAAGCAATATTAGTACCACCAAAGACACCATAGAAACTGTTTAGCTAAACTCAACTGCCCAGCAACACTTTTTTTTTTCTTTTTTAAAGGGGTCATATAATGCCATTTTTGTACAAGTTAATATGATTCTTTAGGGTCTAAATG
>JAFVLL020033189.1:57579-115168 GCA_021397915.2 Tor tambroides | reverse complement strand
GGGAAAGGGAGGGTAAATGATTGACGGATCTTTTCAGAAAGAGATAGGAATGGAATGAGAGAGAGGAAGAGAGAGCGAGAGATGAAATGAGCTCTTCCTCTCACTGCTTTCTGCTTGAGAGCATTCCTGTGCCACGATGATGTCATGAGAACTGGCCCCGGGCAGACAGGGCTGCTTATGTTGTTCATAGAGGAGGGGCTGCACTCTTTCACCTCACGGAAAGACGTATATCACTTCCATACAGCACACAAATATGTGTGTCGAAAAAGAAGCTCAGACACAAACAAAGTGTGTGTGTGTGCGCGCTTTTGTGTATGTAGACTTCAGGAATTCTCTGAGTTGTCTGAAGTTGGTGCGTTCTTGTCATGTTTCAGTATTAACCTTCTGTCATTTGATGCTCTAAACATCCGGTACTGGGTTCACCAAATATGGCAGTTCAGCATTCTTTAAACAAGGAACAGCTTGTTATAAAATATAGGCAATATCAGCTGACAGAGTCAACAGCTGTATTACAGTGCTACATATTGTAATAGAAAGCACAAGATACAGACCTCTAATTTACTGGCCGAAAAATTGATTTATTTTTAACAGAAATCGAAAATTGTCAGTTTATATTTTCAAACCTAAATGCTGTTTCTGTGGAACGTAAAAGAAATTTTGAAGAATCTTCAGGCAGCTCTTTTCCATGCAATGAAAAGCACTGTGAGAAATATTCCAAGTCTTCTAAATTCACGCAATATATATTTGTGAAAGTCTTGATTTGAAGATTTGAGGTCTACTTTGGGCTTAAGAGGGGAAGACTGTTAGTGAACAGTAACGCAGCTTTGAAGCGAACTTTAGCTTATGTAGGGTCCTATGATTTCTGCGATGCAGATGGAATCGTGGAATCCAGTCATAAAAATGGAATTTACTGTATAACGTGGAATGTCACGGAATCGACCAAATTTTAGATGAAAAATCAAAAGTAGGTCATTACGCTTAAATCAAAATATGATCTGGACAAGTGTCTGTGAATATTAAGCCACAAAAATACTATTTAAATATGAATCGTGCATGTTCTGCATGTCTCTGTGAATAAATGGTGCAGACGTGCAGATTCGTTTACTACACACATACTGAAACGTGCATGACGCTCACTGTGTTTTCAGCCTCTGCTGCCTCAATATGAGTACATGAACACATGAATGTAACCTCTAGAACTGCTCTGAGAGTCACTTTGAGCATTTTACCATTTAATTTGAGAAAACTATCATCGTATCATAAACAAACAAACTTGAAGGTCTTCACAGCAACCTGTCAAAATAAAAGTTTGGTTTAACTTGAAGAAACTGTGACAGAAATATATTATTTAATGTAATGATAGTAGTACTACTACTACTACTACTAATATTATTATTACAGCATTTCTTTTTAAGGAATATTTACCAGAAAAAATATTTACCATAATTTATTTTATTTTTCTATTTCATTTTAAAAAATGAAACAGAAAAAAACAGAATTTGGAAAAAAATAAAACAGAATGTGGGAAAAAATAAAATGGATTTCATAGGGCCCTACGTATTGATACAGCCAAACGCATAGCCTTTCAAAGTGTACTTCATTTGGTAGCGTGCACGAACACAGGCTCTCGACACATGCGTGCTGGAAAGTTTCATTTTTGTCCAGTGTCTGCTATTTCTCTTCAGACCTTATGACCGATAAAAATGTTTTTGTATTTGTTTAAACTAGGGTTGTGCATATCTCTCATACAAGCCCTTGTCACCTTGCGGACAAACTAATTAGCGCAAGAAAATACGCGTGCATGTGCGAGCTAAGGGCCAAAGTATACTTCGTTTTTTACGTGTACACGACGGTCCACGTACAGTGCGCGTGACGCAAATTTCGTAACCAGAATTATATGCACATACTGTATGTGCACTACTTTTTATGTGCAGGTCACACATGCGTGTTGACTTGGTTTTGCAGTTGTTCAGTTGTCAGTTGTTCCACAAGGTGGCAGCACTGTCCCGGGCCATTGTTTCACAGTAGAAAACGAAACTGAAGAGACTCAACAGCAACAAAACAGCGGAGACTGCAACAACAACGACAGATGCCCACATTGACAAGCACTTATGTGAGAGGGTTATCAGATTGCCGCAACTTTAATTTAAAAAGAAAGGTTTATCGTTGTTCAGCATCTGCTCTATTTTTCTCTAGAAGTTATGACAAATAAAAATGTCTTTTGTACTCTGAGCGCATGTGTCAACCGCCTACCTTCTCGTACACCTCAAATGGAGTATACTTTGAAAGGCTACGCATTCATGTATATGCATACGCTAGCATACGACAACAGAGTATACGTTGGGCTTAAGTGTACAAAGTGAGCACAGTTATGAAAAATTCAGCTGCATGCATGCAGTGTGTGCAAGCTATGCTAATTAGCATGACGGTGCTAGTGAAATTTACTTCATGAGCATACCATAAAGTAAAAGCTAAAATTTACTTTGGGCTTTGGCCTACTGCACTGTTACACTGATTCTGCACCAGTTAGTGAGCGGTGCAATGCAGCAAAATGCAATAGAACCCATTATAATCAGTGATGCTGTCTGCACTGGATGTGGCGCAGCACAACGCAACACGACAAATACTAAACAGTGAACTGATGTTTCGTTCTATTTATGATGTAGTGACACAAAGTACAAGTGATTTGCAACATTCGCTTGGTTGTGCCTTTTAGCTTTTGCAGTGTGGCGCATCCAGTGTAGACATTGTGTTAGCTTAAAAACATGCTAACATCAGACTCTTTTGGAAATAATTAGTTGAGTCTTGTGTGGCACCAAGTTGCTATATAAGTAGAGTGTTCCAAATCAATCACAGATGCCTTTTTAGCCAGTAGGTACAGTGATGGAATCAGAAGCTAATACACTTCAGTATTGAATGATTACCAGATTCATGTATCAGTGTTTTAAAGAAAACCATAAGATTGAAAACCATAGGATTGCAAATCCCTCCTTCTCTCGTTTCACTTTTTTCCTGCTTCTTGCCACCCCTCCTCTCCGTCCCTCCCTAATAGTTGCATGTGTGAAAGTGTGCCTTGATGGGCATTTTTATGAGCTGTACTTAGGGAGGGTTGCTCAATGCGGTCATTCTTATGAATGGAGTGTGTGTGTGCGTGTAGGAGGAAAGCATCATGTGTGTCCATGATTTACCGTGAAAGAGAGACCGACTGTGTCACCGTGTGTGTATATCTGTCAGCTTTTCCATCCTCAGAATTTATCTACAAATTTCCATGTTTTTGCAGACTGTAGAAAGTTACATTTTTCCACAAGCTATCATTCAAGCCCATTTTTATCTCCAGTTGTCTTTCTTGAACTTACACAGCATGCCTTTAAAGTGCAGGGCTACGTGCTGGGTTCCCTGTAGCTCTGCAGAATGGCCTGCCGTTGCCAATGTTAATGCTACCCTACTTTGCTTTGGTTGAGCAGCTAAATGGGGCTTAGTTGGTCATCTAGATTAGGTTCTGTTTATCTCACCGGTTCTCTTACTTTGAACAAGTAGTCCTTTCTGTAATTTTACCCTAGCAACAAAATCATTTGTAAAGCACAGTTTCAGAAATGTATAGAGAGGTACAGTGGCTATTGAATGAGATGACAAAATGTAAAACCTAAAGACGTTTGTTTTAAAGAAAGATTGCGCAAAGCACACTTTTTAGGCTAAAAACATGTTTTTTAAGGTTAGCCCCTATTTCCTCTCTTATGTAACGGATCAGCTTGAACAACAGAATTTCTCGTTATTCAATCCACGCAATCCTCATCAATCTCATCATTATTGATGAGGATTGTATGATCTTTCAATAAAGTCAGTCTTTAAATGCAAGATATTTAAAGTGTACCTAAAGTATACTTGCAGCAGTTCCACTTCAGCACAATCAAATATTCTTCAGTATATCTTTTATTTGGACTTCAGCACTACTTCCACACAATTAAAGCACATGCATTAAGCACAAAATTAGTTGTTCCAATGTAGCAGACTTTTAAGTATACCAGTTTAGTATACTAAAAGTACAATTGCAGGGTATTTTTATTAAGTACATAAATATGTAAATGTAGTATAAGCATGAAATAAATTTCAGATACATTTTAGTATATTTATTTTTCACTGTGGTAAACATTTGTGTATGAACTTCAAGGGAGATGACTTCATACATCCACTAAAAATCACCTTAGGAGCAATTTGGCCAAGTTCACTTTCCCCAATGCATTTGTCATTTGTCTTAAGAACAATAGGTTACTTAAAATGGGCCGTTATGCCTCCCACATTAAATCACACATGCTCTGTTTGAAACAAGATTTTGATGGGTGTGCGCTCACAGACCGCAGAACAGTTAATAGGGTTGTTATATATGCTGTAGCTAATAGTGGTGTGCTTGCGTCCATGGGAATATTGTTGGACTTGACGGATTCTTTTTGCATGGCTGGTCTGTGCACTTGCACAGTGTAGATGGCTTAAATGGGACCCCCAGTGAGGCATGTCAAGCTGTAACAGCCCTGGAACCCCACTGCTACTGAGTAGGGATGCAATGATACCATTTTTTCAGAACCAATCCGATACCGAAATTCTGAGTATCTGCCGATACCGATCCAATCCGATACCAGCGCAGTTTTTTTTTTTTTTCTATACTTCTCTGTTGACTTGATCATCACTCTTTTGTTTGTTAAACACGATCTACTACATATAGGTAACTTCATTTTAATGAAAAATAACAAATGAAAAAAAAATATAATCATAATCTATGACAAAAATACTATTATAATCTGGGTTAGTGGATAATTCAGCAGCAAAAGATACTCTAGAAATACTATTATAATCTGGGTTGGTGGATAATTCAGCAGCAAAAGATACTCTAGAAAAATCATGGGTCCACAATAATTTTATAAAACCTAGTGAAACATTTTTATTTACAAATAAAAGTGAATAAGTGTAGGGCTAAATCTGGTAAAATGGTACACATTGCTCTTTGTATTGTTGTAAAATGCATTCATGAAAAAACAAGCAAATATATATATATATATATATATATATATATATATATATATATATATATATATATATATATACTATAAAATTAAAAGACATTTCTTTTAAATGTATAGCACAGTAATGAAGGCAGCAACATATGATTGATAGGACAGAACAAGAAAGACTATTAATAATCTTTCATTGCGCAAAAGTATTATAAAACGAAAGGCTCCAATACAGAGCGGCACAAAGCGCTTATGCGCATCCCGTGCGCAGAACGATGAGCTTGAAGCGACACGGAGTCACAGCGCGCAGGTTGCGCAGCCCTCCGAGTCCGCACAGAAAAGTTCAAAGTACAAAGGGAAAAGATATTGATTGTGTAGTGTATTAAATCTGTGCATTAGTTTATTGATCCTTTTCTTTTAACAGTTTTAAACCTCTGTTACTGTGCGCTCTTGAAGAGAGTTTGGCTGTAGTAACCGAACGTGACACGCGGTTTGAATGCTGAACGGAGGATGACAGACAGCCGCGGCGGAGAGAAGAGTTTACATAAACTTGAATTTAACGACTTAAATATTTATCTGTACCTCAGATTAAACTATGGAACAGCTTCAGAACACTTGAAATATAGTGCACGAAAACTTTATGGTGCTTTATAATGTTTTTGTGCCTTTCGTGGGGCTCAACAATAACACAGAATAGCATGCGCACAATATCGGATTTGGATCAGTCTCGTCTGACCGATATCCGATCCGCAGAAAATGACCGTATCGGAGCCGATACGAATACTGAGTATCGGATTGATGCATCCCTACTACTGAGTGTTTGTTTCTGTGTGTGTTAATGAGGGGAAGACTGGCGACCCACAGTGTGTCTGTGTGTGGTGAGAGAAAGTACTAAAGCAGTGCTAAACATGAGATATTTAGTTCTTTTTTTGTCATTTATTAGTATTCGGACACACTGCACTCGAGCCGGGCTTGGGAACGGGGGTCAGCAGAGGCTGGCAGTGCTTCCTCTGTGTCTGATCTGGCTGATATTATCGAGGGTTGGAAGTCTGTTTGCTTTGGGAGTGCTGGGCAGTTAGGGGTGGGAAGGGTCAAAGAGCAGCCCCCCCCGTGGGACAGTCGAGGTATACGGACACTGGGGTCAGCCTCTCTGGCTTGGGAAAGGGCTGGGAGAGCCCAGACTACTGAACGACGTCGAATAAAACCGGAATGGAAAAATGGCCAAATTCAGACAAGAAAAGATGCATGTTCTCGCCTTCTCCCTTTCCCTCCCTGTCCTCCAGTAACCAAAGAAAGTCGGTTTTCTCACAGGAACCGTGATGCTTGTGCATGAGGAAAAGGAGGAGGCGCCGAGGTTAACCTTATCCGCTTCACCTTTTAAAGGGATTCCCCAGTGATATCATCTGAACTTGCAATATAAGCCGGTTCTTGGTGAACCAAAGCATGCTGGGATATGTTCATTACCTTGCGGGGCTAGCCTGCAACGTTTGATCTCTAGATTTCTGCTCTCTTTGAAGATCTCCATTACAAAGAGAGGGGACACCAACGGCCCCAAAGCCACAGTGTAAAAGCAGTGGCCCGAAGAGCCCGAAATCAAAGCAACAAACTCTGTACGAGAACATTCCCGCACCTTGCACCCTCCCCCCTTACGTTTCTCTGCCAGATCCTGATTGGTCAGGTTGCGTACCTGTTTCTGTACGTCTGTTTAATAACTCTGGGAGGTATTTCTCGTTTTCTTTCTCACTGTTTTTTTTCTTCACCATCTATTTTGGTGAGCCGGGCCTGTCCAGCCGGTTCCCACAGAACAGTTCCCATGGTTATCGGCGAGGAGATAGCGTCAGGGATGGAGGATGATTGGGAGGGGGGGGGGTGGGGGTGTTTGACAGAGACCGGGACGGACAGCTCTGCACTGGGAGATAGCAGCTCTGTTAAATGGAAGGAGGGGGTTACTGGGGTCCGGCTCTCAGAGATATCAGGGGGCGAGCAAAGCTGAAGTCGGTGGGGGTGATGGTGGACTGAGGTGGGGCGGAGCGACAGGCTCGCGGGGGCACTGTGAGAGGGACAGATTCGGTTCCCACACTCATAATGACTGTGTCACAGGAGACTAAAAAGGGACAGCCTCTGGCCCTGGGGAATTTAGCAGGACCGAGCAGAACGCGAGGGAAGGAGGGGTGACGATGGGGTCCGTGACACAGGAACTCTCTCAGGCCTTTTTAGGCTTCACCTCGACGCTTTCACACCCGAGGTGAACCCCGAACCCAACCCCCAGGCGTCCTCTACCTCGGCGTTTCCACTTCATCTCCCGGTGTCTTCTCCCCCAGGCTTTTGTTCACCATCTTGTCCTATTTCCTGTCTACACCCTTGTTCTTGTTTCTCTCTCATACTTCTTTTTGTCCACCCCTGCTGCATCTCAAAGCCCTTCGTTTTTGTCCTTCCCTTGTGGACACCGACACTCAGAGAAGGGGGTGCTTTGAAGTCGTCTTTCTTCTGAGGCTCTCGTGTCTTACCCAGCATCATTAGCACTTGACCTCTCTCCCCTCACGCCCTTTCATTTCACTTTATCCCCCACATGCTGTGTGTGTGCGTGCACGGTTATCTTTGTGAGAAAATCAAGCTTGTTGGTCCTCATTTGCACTCTTATTTCATGGCACACTGAGTCTTTCATGTTTGCTAAATTGTTTGATACTGTCGGTACCTTTGACAGCTACCTGGTGTTATGGGATCCAGTGTTGGGGAAAGATACTTTTAAAAGTAATGCATTACAATATTGAGTTACTTCCTAAAAAAGTAACTAATTGCATTAATTACCTTGTATGGAAAGTAATGCATTGTTACTTTTTGTTACTTTTTCTCATCTGAGCTCGGATTGCTTGTTTGTATTTAATATAAAAATGCTCTTTTTTAGAAAATGTAAAAGCCCTTTAATTCCCTCAAGCTGAAGGAAATGTAAATTCACATACAAACAAACCTTTCAGCTGTGCTGCCATTCTAGATGAGGAAGCATGAAGAATAGGACACAGGAGAAGAAAGTTCATCATTCTTCAGCAATAATAAAATGCTATTAAATACATAAAGGATAATTGTGTAATTTAACGTATCAGTCAAAAGTTTTTGAACAGTAAAATTTTTAATGTTTTTTTTAAAGAATTCTCTTCTGCTTACCAAGCCTGCATGTGTTTGATCCAAAGTACAGCAAAAATATTTTTACTATTTCAAATAACTGTTTTCTGTTTGAATATATTTTAAAATGTAATTTATTCCTGTGATTTCAAAGTTGAATGTTTAGCATCATTACCCTAGTCACATGATCCTTCAGAAATCATTCTAATATTCTGATTTACTGCTCAAAAAACATTATTGTGTTGAAAACAGCTGAGTAGAATTTTTTTCAGGTTTCTTTGAGTAGAAAGTTCAGAAGAACAGCATTTATCTGAAATAGAAATCTTTTGTAACATTATAAATGTCTTTATCATCACTTTTTATCAATTTAAAGGAACCTTGCTAAATTAAAGTATTAATTTCTATCATTTCTCCAACCCTCCTAAGCATCCTTGCTAAATTAAAGTATTCATTTCTATTATTCCCCCTCCCCCCCCCAAAAAATATACTGACTAGGGTTGTCAAAAGTACAGACTTCGGTACCAGTCGTACTGAAATTTATGTGACGATACCAGCATGTCCCATGGGAGTTTTGAGCGCTCTTGAGCGGATTCTCAAATACTGCTGATTGGCCATAGTGTTCATGCTCTCAACAAATATGACTGTGATTGGCTACAATGATCATCGCTTCACACTCTCCACCGAGCGCTCGCACAGAAGCTAATGGGAACGTTTGAAAGCCACATCTATCAGCGGATCCCTAATATATCTGCACATAGACGAATCCGCTGTGCCGACTGGTACCGAAGTCGGTACTTTTGACAACCCTAATACAGACTCCAAGCTTTTGAATGGTATGGTGTGTATAATGTTTTTAAAAAACTTTTGATTTCAGATAAATGCTAAACTTTGGATCTTTCTATTCATCAAAGAATCCTGAAAAAAAATTTACTCAACTGTTTTAAATATTGATAATAATAAAAAAGGTTTCTTGAACAGCACATCAGCATATTATAATGATTTCTGAAAGATCATGTGACACTGAAGACTGAGTTATGATGCTGAAAATTTAGCTTTTGATCACAGGAATAAATTACATTTTAAAATGTATTCAAAAAGAAACCAGTTATTTTAAATAGTAAAATTATTTAAAAATTGTACTGTTTTTGCTGTACTTTGAATCAAATAAATGCAGGCTTGGTGAGCAGAAGAGACTTCTTTATAAAAACATTAAAAATCTTACTGTTCAAAATCAAGAAAATGCCTGTTTACATTCAGTCTAGAGCTACAGTAACCATGTTTACATGGTGCACAGGACAGACAATAAACAGGAAAACAAAGTCACGTGTTACTTATTTGAAAAAGCAACTCAGATGTTTTCTTGTAATTTAAAAAGTAATGCATTACTTTACTAGTTACTTTACTAGAAAAAAGTAATCTGATTGCGTAACTCATGTTATTTGTAATGCGTTACCCCCAACACTGAGGGGATCAATTCAGACCTTTCTTGCAGATGGCTGATGGTAGGTAAACCTATGCTAGTTCAACAAAAGTAAGTAGACCAAGTGCCAAGGGGTAATGGGAATGATACTGCCGGATTTTCGAAACTGGGTTTTGACCCATCCTGTGGTCTGCAAACTCCTTCTTTTTTTTTTTTTTTGTCGTCAGCCTGCTGGGTCTGAAATCTATGGTGCCCATTGGAGTGGGCCAGGCACTAGTCATCCCACAGCTTTCTCAGGCTCGTCCCCCACCTTAAGGGCTGCCATAGTCAATATTTACAGTTGGGGATGAATCACGAAGACTTCACAATAGCATTCCGAACATGCTTAAGTGTGTCGGTTAAAGAGAGCAAGCAAGGGAAGAAAGAGAGGTGTGAAACGCAGCACGAGGTTTGCGCAACAGAATGTGGTGGCGCTCCCATGACAAGACACCAGGAGACAGGACGGGACAAATACTGCAGCGAGTTACTGTGGGTGTGGTGGGAAGACTGCACGACACGACAACCTTGCCCACAGTTTCTCTCTCACTTTCTTCTTTCGTTCTCTTCCTTTATATGGAGAGACTTTAGAGAGAGATTTCTAAACACGTATGTAGTTATACATGCGTGTTCAGATTCGTGTGTGTGTATATATATATATATATATATATATATATATATATATATATATATATATATATATATATATATATATATATATATATATATATATATATATATATTCTTGCACTACCATTCCATAACTATGTTGCGCTTATCAAGGCTGCGTTTATTTAATCAAAAAGGCAGCAAAAAACTGTAATGTGAAATATTATTACAATTCAAAATAAAGGTTTTCTATTTTGATATACTTTTTAAAATGTAATTTATTCCTGTTATGCAAAGCTGAATTTTCAGCATCATTACTCCAGTCTTCAGTGTCACATGATCCTTCAGAAATCATTCTAATATGCTTTAGCAATGTTGGAAACAGTTGTGCTGCGTAATATTTTTTTGGAACCCGTCTTACATTTTTCAGAATTCTTTGATTAATAACAAGTTAAAAAGAACAGCATTTATTCAAAATACAAATCTTTTCTAACAAAAGTTTGTGATCAGTACTTTTTTTTTCTTATTTATTACTTTCTTAATTATTACTTTTATTCAGCAAGGATATATGTTCATTTGATTTAAAAAAAAAAAAAAGATAGGAAAGATTTCTATTTTGAATAAATACTGTTCTTTTTAACTTTTTAACTAAAAAAGCATCACAGGTTCTAAAAAATAGTAATATTTTAACAACATTGTTAAATCCCAAAATTTTCATACTTAAAATGAAATAGTACAATAATACATGTGATGCCTAAATTCAATTTGATGCCACAATTCATGCACAAAATGTTTTAATATTAGTTTTTAATGGTTTGTTTTTCATTTATTTTGGCAAAATAGTGTAGAATTTTAGTATTGGCCAATTATTGGCCATAATATGAAAGTTTTCATTGGCTCATCTGTGTTGGCCAGAATTTTAATACTGGTTCACCCCTAATTATTAAAGCATGGAAAATGCAATGCAAGGCATTCCATGGACATATTTTCATATATTTGTTTTCACGATTTAATCAGGATTTAAACCAGTTATTTCAAAATAACTGATTCACATAAATTAATTGAAATTCCTAACTCTTCCAGCATTTTAGACGTTATATGACACATGGAGTAGTCGCAAACTGGACTTTTTATGAAACCTAATGGCCAAATAGAAATGTTAAAATCACTCTAATATTTGCAAGCAAAATTTATACAATAAATCAGCCAGCCCTAGTTCCAAATCTCATTTACTTACATCTAGTTGTGGACAGAAACCCTCCAAATTCCCCAGCGACATCCTCAAGGCTATTTACTGCTGGAAGTATGTAAGAGTCATTGATCTGACCGCCTGAGACGAAAGAATGAGAAGAGAGAAGAAGAAAGATCCATGAACCATTCTTGGTTTCAGGGCTCGTAGTGAGGCTATTATCCCCCTATTTGGGCAGCGCTAAAGAGCTCAGCTCTGAGAGAGGGGCAAGTATCAATAGGGTGGGTGGAAAGGCTAGTTTCACAGAGGCCAAGCTAGCACACAAAACCCCCAGTGCCCCCATGAGCCCTGCAGCTAAAGCCCACACAAAGAGTCTCCTCACTGGCCATTATTCTCCGACTCCTGTGGTTCTCTGCAGAGCTCCAGTCCCAAAGCAACCCCCCTCGTCCAGAGCTGCCAAGAAACTTTGCTGGGTATGAGTTGTTCCAAGACCAACAGGGGGAGAGTTTTCTCAACACATGTATATTGTTAGGAAAAGAGAGAAGTGTCGGAGCGGTTCGCTTGTCGACCACATCCTGTCCGACTGTCTGGTCAGGTTCAGTGAACGGACCATTAGCACTGACAACAACACTAATCTAAAACACCTCCAGGCAGGGTCACGACAGAAAGAGAGGTCAGGCCTGATGAGCTTTCTGCTAATGCCTCAAGTAAACGAGCAGTCTTATTACCTCTGAGAGAAGCGAAATGTTGTTTTTCTTCTCATATATACCAGTGTGAAGGAAGCTACTTCCCAAACTTAAGTAGTTAAGTTACAGCCAAGCTACCTTTTTGATAATGTAATTAGGTAGACAAGGTGGTAACAAAAAGTAGCTAATCGAATTAAGCCTATTTAATTATGACTGTCAGTAAACGTGTTTGCATTTTGCCATTGAATGCTTGCGTGTTTGCCTGTTCATGTTCATTTCGATGCAGTCTAAAAAACATCAAATCTGCTTGTTATATGAGTGCATTGAGTAGAGAGCAGAAATCGACCTCTATACGGCGTCATTATATAGATATGAATGTGTTCCACATAAATCGCAGAGCCCAATAATATAGTTTTCTTTCCTAAAAAAAGGAATTGGAGTGTGTTGTTGAATTGCTTTAAATACAAAACACCTTGATATTAAATATATGGTTGAATATTTTAATCAACAGACAGCCCTTAACATTCATTTGTAGACACTTCAATGTGTTTGTAAATAAAATATGTAATAAAATTAATTTCATTATATAATATAATATTTGATAATAGAACTGTATTATACATTATACATTAACTATATTAAATACAACTGTTCATTTTTAATCCATGTTAATACATTGTAAAAAGTGATAAGTTGACTTGACTTAAAAAAAAAAAAAAAGAGGAAACCCCTTGCCTTAAAATTTTTAAGTAAATGATAATTTAAAAAAATAAGTTAAGTGAATTGTCAAGTTCACTTAACTTATTTTTTTAAAATTATTATTTACTTAATAATTTTAAGGCAACGGGTTTCCTCAGTTTTTTTTAAGTTAAGTCAACTTATCACTTTTTACAGTGTAGATATAAATTTTCATTTTAATAATGTGTTTGTAAATGTTGGAATCAACATTAAGAATAATAAAATAAATGCTTTAGAAGTATTTTATTGTTAGCTTGTTAACTAATGTTAACAAATGGAACCTTATTGTAAAGTGTTACATTATATTTATTATATGTTCTTCCTTTCTATATGTCAATTATTATGATTATTTAGTTTTTTTTTTTTTTCTGTTTTGGTAATATTTACTTCCCTGAGTTTTTGTTTGCCATTTTGATAAATGTAATTTAAAAAAATATAATAAATATATATAAAAAATTAAACTTTAATAATATTGGTTCAGTTGAAGTGTGAATATTGGTTAGATTAAGTAACGACGGGTAATACATTTGTTACAATATTTAATCATTTTTTTTAACGTCAGTTAATAAAAAAAACAACTTCATTTTTATGCTAGATTATGTGAGCTTAAATCATATTAAATGACAAGTAATCATATTAATAGATACAGCATTTGATTTGAATAATATATTAGTGAATTTTAAAATTAGCAAGATGCATAAATGCTTTAGACGTGTTTTTCGTTGTTAGTTAATAACTAATTAATGTAGTTAAAAATAACTAGTTGATGTAGTTAACTAATATTAACAAATGGAACCTTATTGTAAAATGTTGCCAAAAATTCTCCTAATGCCACCCCCAATTTGTTTTCCCACAAACGCTATCAACGTTTCTCAAGACGGTAGCGATCTTGTTATTGGCCGCCCATGCTTGCAACAAATGTGTCAAACGCTGAGGTTTTCTCTTGTTCCCACGCTTACCTGCCTCTGCTTCTGTTTGAATCATAGCAGCTTCCTCTCATTGGTCAGACATCCAGTCATGTGACCCAGCCACAGCACAAACCCGCCGCCTGAATGCAGTCCAGGATTTTCCCATGGGAGCGGCAGTGAGAGAGAGAGAGAGAGAGAGAGAGAGAGGGGGAATGGAGTCGAAATGAATATTTTCCCTCCGCTCCCCTCCCCCAGCTCTCTCTCTATCTCTCACTCTGGCTTCTCTCGAGCTCGTCTCTCTAATTGGAAATATTTAGCTCGTCTGAGGCTCCATGTCTGGAACACATACAGTACATACAGTCACCTGTCAACTCTTGCACGGTCTTTACCTGAGGCACAACAACACAAGTTCAGTGACTAACCTAGTTACTGCATTTTCTGAAGAAATTGCTTGGATGTTATTTATTTATTTGCCAGGATTTGCTGTTCTGTTGCTTTACTTGGCATCTCGCTAGTGTGTTCAGGGTGTCTTTTTTTAAAAGGTTTTAGGTGGTTGCTTACTGGTCCAGATCAAAAGAGCCCATCTGCAAGCGTTTATGAGATTTTCGTCGCTAAATATGACTCAGGGTCCCTTTAAATGTAGTTTTATGGAATTTTTCCGTTTAATCACGGGGGAAATCAAAGCTTGAACTAAAAAAGCTCCAGGTTTGTTGTGCTTGTGTTTGTAAAGCTGCACAATTTTGCTCCCCAAAAATTGTGGTTATAAAAAAAGTTTTTGTGATTTTATATATTATTATGACTATAATAATTATTAGTACTTAATAAAACTATTAAATAAAACAAAATCAAAATATTACTATTGTGTTATTGCATTGTAAAAGAAAAATGTCAAATTACAATACTAATATTTATGGCGGTCTTGATTCATTTTCAAAAGGTAAACTGTTGAGCTTTTTGATTACAAATTTTTAATCCAATTTATGTATCAGTATGACTATAATTATAGTAATTATTATTAGTACTAAATAAAAGTATTAAATATGATATCAAATTATGAAACAATATTATTATTGTAATATTTCAAAATTACAATATTAATATTTATGGCGGTCCTAATTTCTTCATTTTCTAAATTAAAACCAATGAGCTTTTTGATTGTGAAAATTCTTTTTGTGATTTTATATATCAGTATGACTATAATAATTGTAGTAATTATTATTATTATTATTATTATTATTATTATTATTACTAAATAAAAATATTAAATAAAACATAAAATACAATTCTGAAGCAAAATAAATAATTTTACTATTGTAATATTGCACTATTAAAGAAAAATGTAAAATTATAGTACTAATACAGGTGCATCTCAATAAATTAGAATGTCGTGAAAAAGTTCATTTTTTCGTGTAAGTTATTTCAAAAAGTGAAACTTTCATATATTTTAGATTCATTGCATGTAAAGTAAAACATTTCAAAAAGTTTTTTGTTTTAATTTTTATGATTAGAGCTTACAGCTCATGAAAGTCAAAAATCAGTATCTCAAAATATTAGAATATTTACATTTGAGTTTCAATTAATGACCATCCCTACAGTATAAATTCCGGGTATCTCTTGTTCTTTGAAACCACAATAATGGAGAAGACTGCTGACTTGGCAGTGATCCAGAAGACGAACATTGACGCCCTCCACAAAGAGGGTAAGTCACAGAGGGTCATTACTGAAAGGTGTGGCTGTTTACAGAGTGCTGTATCAAAGCATATTAAATGCAAAGTTGACTGGAAGGAAGAATTTGGGTAGGAAAAGGTGCGCAAGCAACAGGGATGACCGCAAGCTTAAGAATGCTGTCAAGCAAAGCTGATTCAAACACTTGTGAGAGCTTCACAAGGAGTGGACTGAAGCTGGAGTCAGTGCATCAAGAGTCACCACGCTCAGATGTCTTCAGGAAAAGGGCTACCAAGCCACTTCTGAACCAGAAACAACATCAGAAGCGTCTTACCTGGGCTGTAATTAAAGCAAAAGGAGCCCCTACCAAGTATTGAGTACATATACAGTAAATGAACATACTTTCCAGAAGGCCAACAATTCACTAAAAATGTTTTTTTTTTTTTATTGGTCTTTATGAAGTATTCTAATTTGTTGAGAGAGTGAATTGGCAGGTTTTTGTTAAATGTGAGTCTAAATCATCACAATTAAAAGAACCAAAGACTTGAACTACTTCAGTCTGTGTGCACTGAATTTATTTAATACATGAGTTTCACAATTTGAGTTGACTTACTGAAATAAATGAACTTTTCCACGACATTCTAATTTATTGAGATGCACCTGTATTTATGCCGGTCTTAATTTCTTCATTTTCAAAAGTTAAACTATTGAGATTTTTGATTATATTTTTTTTATGATTTTATATATCAGTATGACTAATTATAGTAATTCTTATTATTACTAAATAGAAGTATTAAATATGAAATAAAACGATGAAACAAGAAATATTACTATTCTAATATTTCGCTGTAAAAGAAAATAATTTTATTCCACAATACAACTGTAGAATTGCAATATTAATATTTATTTAATATTTATCTTAATTTCTTCATTTTCATTTATTATGAAAAATATATTTTTACAATTTATATATCAGGGGGCGTATTACAGAAAGATCCTAACTTTAAAATCTTATCTGTTTGGTAACCATGGTAATTTCAGTTAGGACCACATTTAGGACAAAAGCTATTACAGAACAGCATTTCCTAAGTGCGTTATCTTATCTTAACTACAGATAGGAAAGGGGTATTACAGAAACCTCCTAACTTGACAAAAAAACCTAAAAACTGTCTTAACTTTAGGACAACCCCACAGCTGTCCTAACTTCAAAATTATTTGAAAGCTAACAGAAAAAAACGCTTACAACTGTGCTGTCCGACAATGGTATTACATTTATTAATAGTTGAAAATGAAGAATGAAGATGTTTAATGGTAAAAAAAAATGCTTGGAGGACCCTGAAGATGTTATATTTTGATGACAAAACACTTATAAGTAATTACAGACTGCCGCAAAACACATTACAGTTAGCACAGGAACTGCAACCAGCATTATAGAGATCAACAAAAGTGTCATGGAGCATTACTGGTTGTAGCGCAAGTGACTAATGCCTTACGTTTTTTTTTTTTTTGCAAAAGGCGATTTTCAAAGTGAAGTAGCTTATATTATTTTGTTTACCTCATCAGCAGTGTTGGTTGCTTGGTAACAGACCTGAGAGTGGATTGTCGAGCTTGATTATGCCATTTAAGATTTCCTAACTAGAGATAAGATACTATTTTGTAAGATAGGATAAGAATCCCAAATCAAGTTAAGATTTGCTTCTGTAATACGAATTTGCGAAAAATCCTAATTTAACATATCATATCTTAAGTTAAGACCTAAGATAAGAAACTTTCTGTAATACGCCCCCAGTACTTTAGATTTATATATAAGTACTTCTCAATCAATACTTCTAGTAATTATTATTATTATTATTATTATTATTATTATTAGTATTACTAAATACAAGTATTAAATATGAAAAAAATAATGAAGCAAAATAAGCAATTTTGCTATTGTAATATTTCACTGTAAATTAAAAAAAAAAATACAAAATTATAATACTAATATTTATGGCAGTCCTAATTATTTCATTTTAAAAAGTTAAACCATTGAGCTTTTATTTATTAAAATTGCAGAGGGACCTTTAAAGCTTCTTAAAGTGCTTCTTATTACAATTTTGGTAGATGATTGGCGCATGTTGCATTCCCAGATGCACGTTATAAAATTAGATTCACTCTGAAACATGCAGTGCATATATTTATTCAATGAAATCACAGCCTTTGTGATTTGATAATCACACTAAGTCACACTGCATTTTTAGATTTATGAAGTATTCGTGTAGCCAAAAACTTCTTCCTTTTCCAGACCCCATTCATTTATTTCCATATCACAATCAGAACAGGACGAGTTAGGCCGTTAAATACTTCAGAGTTTCCAAAGCGTGTCCTAACCAGGTGCGATAAACTATCTCTTCATCTGTTGTTTTGCGAATCAGGGGCAAACGACGAGTGAGGGACGTTTTGTCACTGGTGTAAAATCTGCATCGCACTGAAGTATACACTAGTGATGCCTACCTAATTACAGTATGTTGTACAGAAATGTCCAACCAACAGCAACAGCAGCACCTGGCTCCTAAATGTGACACATTTGCCATAGGGTTTGGTCTGGTCACGCCTTGCTTGTTTATGTGTGAGGCAAAACTCGCGTATGTGGTTTTGGAGGCAAACACAGATGGAGAAAGAGAGCAGTGGTGGCGGCACAGGCATGAGTATGAAGAGTTGGCGGAGCAGGTTTTGACTTGCTTTTGCATGGGAAACTCAGGAGTTGGGTAAATAGTTGCCGGTGTGTTTTGCGCCGCGCAGTGTGTGGGAAGAGATCACTCAAGGTGGAATCGAGAGAGCGTGAGAGTGAGCAGACAGGGGTTGCAAAGGGCACCTGTGACGGTCCCACACACACACAACATGCCTTTTCACAGCACCTTGTGTTTGCGTGTGTGTGTGTGTATGCAAAAACATATATACTTGAACTAAATTCTGAAAGGATTCAGTATTAAAACTGAATGATTTCATACAGATATCATAGAGTTATTATTATTTTGTAATGTTTTATCATTTATTTGATCAAAAATATTGCAAAATACTGCAAAAACAGTAATATTGTGAAATATTATTACACTTTATATAACTGTTTTCTATTGTAATATATTATAAAATGTAATTGATTCCTGTGATCAAAGTTGAATTTTCAGCATCATTACTCCAGTCTTCAGTGTCACATGATCCTTCAGAAATCAGTCTAATATGCTGATTTTGTTACTAGTCATTATCAATTATTATTGGTGGTCAGTTATTAATAATGATTCGTATTGTTGACCAGTTTTGCTGCTTAATATTTTTGTGGAAACTGGTGCTTTTTTCAGGATTTTTCAATGAATTTTTCAATTTGAAATAGAAATCTTTTGTAACATAATAAATGTATCGTCACTTTTGATCAATTTAATGTCTCCTTGCTAAATAAAAGTTTTGATGTTTCGTTTCTTGATCATCAGATCAGTATATTAGAATGATTTCTGAAGGATCGTGTGACGCTGAAGAGTGAAGTCATGATGGTGAAAATTTAGCTTTGCATCACAGGAATAAATTGCATTTTAAAATATATTCACATAGAAATCAGTTATTTTAAATTGTAATAATATTTCACAATGTTACTATTTTTACTATTTTTGACCAAATAAATGCAGCCTTGGTGAGCATTGGAGACTTCTTCCAAAAATATTTAAAATATTCCAAATATTTAAAAATATTAAATATATGTAGTAAAATTTTAAATCAAATATTTATTTATATAAATATTTATAGATATATTTATATAAATATCCATAATTATATTTTGGTCATTAGTTTATATTTGCGTAATTAACATTTATTTACCCTCATGTTGTTCCAAACCCATATTCTGTATTCAGAAGGAGAAATTCTGTGTTCACGCTGCTCTATATTTTTAGTCTTCTTAAGTCATATGATAGTTGTAAGCTTGAATTTGGCTCTGGTCCTCACAGAAATCTATACGGAATCTAGCATATGAGTTATATAGACTCATATTTTTCGACAGATATACTTTTCTGTAGAAGTTGTGTAAAATTTCTTCCAAATTTACACCTTTAGAAGTAATGACAGCATGAGTGAGTAAATGTGACAAAACGTTCAAAAATGTCACTAGTCCTTTAAACTGAGAAGTTTTTGATTTCAGTTTGTGTGAGAAGCATTCCAGTCTAATGAGTTCACTGACTGAATTGTCACTGTCCTGTTGAGGTGTCGCATTCAGCATGTGTCTCAGTCTGGGTGGTGTTGCTTAGGTGGAGATGGAGTTCAGTGACGAGGCTTTTAGCGCCCGAGTGTTGTCTGAAAGGGTGGGAATTGGGTTCCTCGCCGAGTATGAGACAGAAGCCACACTGAGGTGTGAAATCAAGAAAGGCAACACAAACTTCTAACCTCACACCTAGCCTGCATCACTGGAGCCGTGTGTGAATGTATGTGTGTGCGTGAGAGAGTTGAGCATGGAACCTACTAGACGGTTTAAAATATATACGTCTAGTTCACAACCTACTATTAATGCTGTATATATACATCACAGTTCAAAAGTTTTTTTTTTTTTTTGTTGTTTTTTTTTTTTTTAAACTAATATTTTTATCCTGCAAGGACATATTAAATTGATCAAAAATGACAGTAAAGAAATTTATAAAGTTAAAAAATGTTTGTTTAAAATAAATATTCTTTCCATTCATCAAAGGAACAATATGTGACACTGGACCACAAAACCAGTCTTAAGTCGCTGGGGTATATTTGTAGCAATAGCCAAAAATACATTGTAGGGGTCCAAATGATCAATTTTTCTTTTATGCCAAAAATCATTAGAATATTAAGTAAAGATCATGAAGATATTTTGTGAATTTCCTACCATAAATATATCAAAACTTAGCAATGTATATTACTAATCAAAAATTAAGTTAAGAACCTAATTTGGACAACTTTAAAGGCGATTTTCTCAGTATTTAGATTTTTTTTGCACCCTCAGATTCCAGATTTTCAAATAGTTGTATCTCAGCCAAATATTGTCCTATCCTAACAAACCATACATCAATAGAAAGCTTATTTATTGAGTTTAAATCCATTTAAATAAGTCATTTAAAAACATTGACCTTTATGACTGGTTTTGTGGTCCAAGTGTCACATATTGCAGTTTCCACAAATATAAAGCAGCACAACAGTTTTCAACATAATAATCAGAAATGTTTCTTGAGCAGCAAATCAGCATATTAGAATGATTTCTGAAGGATTGTGTGACACTGAAGACTGGAATAATGATGCTGAAAATTCAGCTTTGCATCACAGGAATAAATTACATTTGAATTGTAATAATATTTCAGAATTTTACACTTTTTTAAATTGTATTTATAGTCAAAAAATGCAGCCTTGATGAGCATTTGAGACTTAAAACATTTAAAAATCATACATTTAAACATTTTAAAAACCCAAAATTTCAACGGTATTGTGTGTAAGTGTGTGTGTATATATATATATATATATATATATATATATATATATATATATATATATATATATATATATATATATATATATATATTAGTGCTGTCAATCGATTAAAAAAAAAAAACTAATTAATCGCACATTTTTCTAAAATTAATCGCGATTAATTCCACCTAACATTAAAAGTATATTTAAAAACTTTATATTGCAATAATTTCGCATTCAATCTTCAAATGTACAATGTACAAACAACATAAAGACAGTATATTTTTAATATTTCTTTAATGGTATCTTTTTTATGATTGAAGGCCAGCATCACTGATATCAATACTACTGAAAGTTTTTTCCCATGAATATTTAACCATTGACTGTAGCCAGTCAGCATTACAGTATAATTTAGATCTATAAATTTTAACATTTATTAGACTTAACTTCTAATTTAAGTGAACTTAAAACAATCATCACATGAACCTATTATAATAAATTACATATTTAGCTACTTGTGCCCTTCAGCAGAAATATACAGAAAATGAATACTTACCAAACACTAAATTCTAAATTAAATATAGATGAAACCCTTAAAGCTATAAAAGTTATTGATTTCCTCTTTTTTTCTTTGGTTCTTGGATTAATAGACATCAAAGCAGCTGGTTATTGGCTTATTTGCCTGCTATAGCTTTAAAAGCTGCTGCTGCTGAACGTGACGCGGATCTGACATGCAACTCTCTTTACCTTTTCTGACCCACTTCAGGTCTTAAAGTCTCTACTAATGAGCGGACGAGTTGAATCGGGTGTTTTAGATGAGGGAGACAGTGCTGGTGTGCCTCAGGACAGTTTTTAAAACTATTTCAGAGACATGTTCTTAAATGTGACGCATATATAACATATTGCATGCATGCACGCAGTTTTAAGGCAGCTTTAATCGCCTTTTTAGTACCTTCATGCCTTAACTGACGGCATAACTAGGACATTGCATGCACGTAGTTTCTTTCGCTGTTTGATATGAAATGATACAGGCTACAGCGCGTGCCGGCACCTTTGTGCGTGTATTTGAAGAGCGCGCTACGAGCACAGTATCTTTTCCGCGCTCGTTTGACTCGCGCCTGGCGCGGAGGCGAAGTTAGAGCGCGTCTGAAACGTCTCCCGTTTGATGTGGTCATAAAGACGTTCTGCATCTAAATAAACGCAATCCTTTTCAAGAAAAAAGAGACAGAGGCAGCAGTTGCGAATGGGGTGGCCAACCCTAGCCCCGCCCCTGCGTTAATTGCGTTAAATATTTTTAACCATGCATTTTCTATAAATTGCACAATATGAGTTGTTAATGAGTTGAATGTATACACTGCCTTGACACTTGATTTAATGTCTTGCTGCTGGATTGATTTACTTAGTGTCATAATGTTTTATTACATACTAATGTGTTTTTTCTGTCACCTTTTTCCAGGCTTGCAACTGTAATGAGTACTTTAAGCTGTCCAGAGAGGATATGACCCGCATGATGAAAGAGAGAGGTTGCCAATTCTTTTCCATTTGTTTCCCATATCAATACAGCACATATTTGAATGTATATTTTAAAATGTATTTACGGATTGTTTTAAATTTCCATTTTAATTAGCATTTGGTTTTAACAGTATTTTGCCCAAATCCTTGGTATTTGTCTGCAACATCTTTTAACATAAGAAGTGGAAAGTTGCATGAAGCTGCCACCTTCCTCGCTTCTATTTGCATTTTCCTTCTCCTAAAAGGTCTCCTTCAAGACATCGTATCTAAGCGGGATGACTGCGAGCTGCAGAATGAAACACAAGCAGAATACAATAGCTGGAGGCCCCCAGAGAGCCCCGAGTTCACCCCTCACTGCCGCTGGGCCTCACGTACCGCCCTGGATCCCCAGACCTTCAAATTCCCCAGCGGGGCCGAAGTTCAGCTGGAGACCGTGCCCCCAGGCCTCCTGCCCCGGATTCCAGTGTACTTCATCTGCACCGGCTGTGGAAAGGTGTTCTGGGAGGGGACGCACTTTGACCGGGTGCTGTCGCAGTTCCAAGAGGTCTTGCACGTCAGTGAAGACGCAGCAGCAAAAGCATAAGTTTGACAGGGAAACTCCAGGTCTAATGAACTTTTGCTGTTGCCATTTTTTTTTTTTTTTTTTTTTGCACGCATCTGATTTTTTTAAAAATTCTTTTTTTATGGAGGTGTTTTTATTTGCTACACTGTGTCATGGTTACTGTGCAAAAACCTTTTGGAGGGTTTAATTGTGTTTTGCACTGTAAACAAAATTAACTATTAAATTGTCCGGTGTAAATTTGTTTTACAGAATGTAATAATATACTTGATGTTATAAAACATTTACAAACCTCCTGAAATCAGAAAAAAACAGTTTTTAATAACACTTTATGAAATGATTAGTCATAAATTGTTATTAAAAGCAGGATTCATATTGAATTAACCCCACAAAATGGCACAAGACTTTCATTTTCATTTTTGCACAATATCTTGTTTAGACATTTGTTACTCTCTTTTGTTTTTGTTTTTAACTAATATGTAGTTAATGCCATAAAATGTTTGCAAACCTCCTAAAATTGTTCATAAATCATAAGTGTTAACTGTTTTAACAACACTTCTTGAAAAGATTAGACACATTGTTATTAAAAACAGGATTTACATTAAGACATTCATTTTATTTTAATTTTTGCACAATCTTTACACACTTTTTTAAAACTTGGATTTAAGTTTGTTTTACACAATAATATACTTAATTCCAATAAATGTTTACATTAACCCCCAAAAATGACAATAACTCTCTTTAGCCATTTTTTACTTTATTTAAAAAAACTTTTTAAGATCTAAATTTGTTTTACACATTATAATATACTTAATGCCATAAATTTACAAATCTTCTCATATTGTTCATAAATCATAAGATAACGGTTTTAACAAAGCTTTATAAAGATTAGTCACAAATTGTTATTAAAAACTGGATTTACATTGGTTTAACCCCACAAAATGACACAAGACATTCATTTTAATTTAATTTTTCCACAAAATCTTTATCCTTTTTTTTCTTCTTTTTTTTTAACTTAAGATCTACATTTGTTTTACAAAATATACTTAATTCCATAACATATTTACATTAACCTCGAAATGACAAGATATTCAATTCATTTTCATTTTTGCATAAAATCTGTTAAAATTAAACGTTAACAAACCTTTTTAAGATCTAAACTATAATATACTTAATGCCATAAATTGTTTACAAACCTGTGTTAACAACACTTTATGAACAGATTCCCACAATTCCCATAATCCCAGATTATTTTTTGTGCAACATCTTTAGCCATTTTTTACTTTGTTTTTCTAGAACAATCTATCATAATATTTTGCATGTTATCTCTAAAAACCAACCAAAAAAAAGTTTTATTTTCTTGACTTCCTTTTTTCAGATCGAACGTTGTTTATGTTTAGTCTTTAAGTCAGATCTCCATTTGTAAATCTGTCAAAACTACAAAAAAACATGCTCAGGTTCCCCAAAGACTGCGCTGCTGAATTCACGCCAGCCACTATTTTCGTTCCAAGTTTTTGAGGACGATTTGCGAGTTCATAACAGGATGGGCTGCATACAGTCAGTCCTCCACGTTGCCCTTCCAAGTTCAATAAAGCCACGCTCAAACAGAGCCGTGTCCTCTTTTAAATGTGTGCTCCCTGAATATAAGTATCAAAGTGTTGACTGTAACCGTATCTCAGCGTGTTTGCATTTGCCGGAGATAATCTTTTCTGCTTGCAGTAGGAGCTCTACCTAGCCCTGTTCAGGCCGCCCCGGCTCTTCTGCGCTTCTGTTATTCGATACTAGCTCTTTCTTTGCTGGGAAGAAAAGCTCGCCTCTTTCCCACGCTCCTTGAACACGTGGTACTGGGGCTGAATTGGACTCTGAAGGCCCTCCCTCTATTGAGACGTCATGCTAGTCCTGCAGAATCCCCGGCCAGTGACTCAGGGGCCTCTGCCTGCTCTCTTTCCCCCCTCCTCTCTGCTGTCTGGCTCAGGCGCCAAAAACCTCGCGCGGGGCAGGCTGGCTGATCTTTGAAGAGCTCCCCCTTCGTGCCTCGCTTCAGGCCAAATGCCTCCGCGCGGCTACGAAACCCCAAATATTTCCACTGAATGTGAAGATTTGAACAATCCAGGGTTAATCTGAAAGCATTCGGAGGTTTAGATGCCACACAGCTTTTATGACACACATTAAGCTTTAATAATGTGTGCACTGACGTCGGGAGGAGTTTTTAGCTCGCTCAGCTTGGGTTTCTGATAAATGTGACCCAGGCCCAGGTGGAAAATGGGGCACTTCCTGTTAAGTACTGTACTTCTGAAATGGCTCACAGGATAATCTCAGCGTAGGCTTGATTAGCACCTCGCTGGTGTCTCATTATAGCTTGTTGCTTTGATGTCAACTGTAAACTGTGATACTTAAAATTACCATTCAGGTTCGGTTTAGATGTGTTTGGTATATACAGGTCCTTTTCAAAAAATTAGCATATTGTGATAAAGTTCATTATTTTCTGTAATGTACTGATAAACATTAGACTTTCATATATTTTAGATTCATTACACACAACTGAAGTAGTTCAAGCCTTTTATTGGTTTTAATATTGATGATTTTGGCATACAGCTCATGAAAACCCAAAATTCCTATCTCAAAAAATTAGCATATTTCATCCGACCAATAAAAGAAAAGTGTTTTTAATACAAAAAAAGTCAACCTTCAAATAATTATGTTCAGTTATGCACTCAATACTTGGTCGGGAATCCTTTTGCAGAAATGATTGCTTCAATGTGGCGTGGCATGGAGGCAATCAGCCTGTGGCACTGCTGAGGTGTTATGGAGGCCCAGGATGCTTCGGCCAGCAGCCTTAAGCTCATCCAGAGTGTTGGGTCTTGCGTCTCAACTTTCTCTTCTACAATATCCCACAGATTCTCTATGGGGTTCAGGTCAGAGAGTTGGCAGGCCAATTGAGCACAGTAATACCATGGTCAGTAAACCATTTACCAGTGGTTTTGGCACTGTGAGCAGGTGCCAGGTCGTGCTGAAAAATGAAATCTTCATCTCCATAAAGCTTTTCAGCAGATGGAAGCATGAAGTGCTCCAAAATCTCCTGATAGCTAGCTGCATTGACCCTGCCCTTGATAAAACACAGTGGACCAACACCAGCAGCTGACATGGCACCCCAGACCATCACTGACTGTGGGTACTTGACACTGGACTTCAGGCATTTTGGCATTTCCCTCTCCCCAGTCTTCCTCCAGACTCTGGCACCTTGATTTCCGAATGACATGCAAAATTTGCTTTCATCTGAAAAAAGTACTTTGGACCACTGAGCAACAGTCCAGTGCTGCTTCTCTGTAGCCCAGGTCAGGCGCTTCTGCCGCTGTTTCTGGTTCAAAAGTGGCTTGACCTGGGGAATGCGGCACCTGTAGCCCATTTCCTGCACACGCCTGCTTCCGCAGGTCCCCCAAGGTCTGGAATCGGTCCTTCTCCACAATCTTCCTCAGGGTCCGGTCACCTCTTCTCGTTGTGCAGCGTTTTCTGCCACACTTTTTCCTTCCCACAGACTTCCCACTGAGGTGCCTTGATACAGCACTCTGGGAACAGCCTATTCGTTCAGAAATTTCTTTCTGTGTCTTACCCTCTTGCTTGAGGGTGTCAATGATGGCCTTCTGGACAGCAGTCAGGTCGGCAGTCTTACCCATGATTGCGGTTTTGAGTAATGAACCAGGCTGGGAGTTTTTAAAAGCCTCAGGAATCTTTTGCAGGTGTTTAGAGTTAATTAGTTGATTCAGATGATTAGGTTAATAGCTCGTTTAGAGAACCTTTTCATGATATGCTAATTTTTTGAGATAGGAATTTTGGGTTTTCATGAGCTGTATGCCAAAATCATCAATATTAAAACAAATAAAAGGCTTGAACTACTTCAGTTGTGTGTAATGAATCTAAAATATATGAAAGTCTAATGTTTATCAGTACATTACAGAAAATAATGAACTTTATCACAATATGCTAATTTTTTGAAAAGGACCTGTATTTAAAAAAAAAAAAAAAAAAAAAAAAAAAGATAAAGGAATAAAACTTTTAAAAAGTTTTGAAAATATTTATTGAAGCTCTGAAGCAGGGTTTCTGCTGGTCTTGAAAAGATCTTTAAACCTCACCCTAAATTAAGACCTTAAAATGTTGCAAATCACAGCAGAAAGTCTTAAGTTCATAGTCATGGCATTAAATGATGCAAAAATGAATATCTCTGTTTTTTGTTTTACAATAATCAAAATACAGTTACTTGAGATGCAAACAGAATGCATGACGTCTTGTTTTCTGAGAATTTGAACAAAATCAAGTGAGTTTATGCTTAAAACAAGAACAAACATCTGTTAATGGGAAATGAAAACTTGTTTTCCCATTGAATTAAAGGAATAGTTCACCCAAAAATGGAAGAAGTCATCATTTACTCACCCTTATATCATTCCAAACCTGTATGAGTTTGTTTTTTCTGTTGAACATAAAAGAAGAATGCTGGTAATCAAACAGTTGATGGTCCCCATTGACTTCCATATTATTTCTTTCCCTACTCTGGCATTCAATTGGGACCAACAGCTGTTTGGTTTTTCGGAATTCTTCAAAATATCTTCTTTTGTGTTCAACATACTGTAAGAAAGATGCTTATACAGGTTTGGAATGACATGAGGGTGAGTACTATTTTGGGGTGAACTGTTCCTTTAAGGTTATTTTTCTGAGTCCATTGGCAGATTTTTGTTCTTGTTTTGATCATAAACTTTTTGATACATTTCTTTCCAACTGAGACTTATGTCATTTTGCTTCTCAAGTAAATGCATCTTGATTTAAGAATCAATTTTTTTACTAGAAAACAACAAAACTATAATGAACACTTCTTTTGCAGTGTGATCAGAAGATACAGTCAGTTATTTAAAGTTATTTCTATATTCTAGTGGTTTGGAGCAGTGTTATTCAATCCATAGCTTTTCTTTGTTCTTTTTGTAAAGTCTATTAAAACGTAATGGAAATCTGTTGGAAGTTGTATTTTCAAACTTCAAAAAATATACATTTAGAGAAAATATTGACATATTGTGTTCCATTCAATTTATTACTTAGTTTTTACTTACTTGGTCTTAAAAAGGTCTTTAAGGCCTGGTTTCACAGACAGGGCTTAGACTAAGCCAGGATTATGCCATAGTTCAATTAGGACATTTAAGTAATTTTTATAAACATGCTTAGAAAAAAAAACATTACTAGAGTGCATCTTGAGACAAAACAAGGCACTGATATGTTTTAAGATCAGTCAGTGCAAGTTTCTTTCAGTTGAAACAGCTAAGACTTACATTTTAGTCTAGGACTAGGCTTAAGCCTAAATTTACCTTCATAAAACCTGCAGAAACCCCGTGAACCTATACACACACACACACACACACACACACACACACACACACACACACTGCCCCCAAAAAAGTTCATTTAAAAAAAGTCTGAATTACTGCGTTTGATACAAAGTGTCATCTGTTCTCATAAGTTGCTAGAGCTTTTCTCAGAAACTTTTCTCACTTTTCTGATTTATGTTGCATTGAGGTTTATGAACTGGTGTTGTGGTGATTTTATGAAGTCAGTTCTCCTCAGGTTCACACAGGTATCAAGTTAACCACAGGAGTAGTTTATTATTAAACTAATACGAACATGGTCCACTAATGTTTGACAACCAAAATGTTTGACTTCATTTTGAACAGTACCTATTGATTTATTATCTAAAATAAAAATTAAAAATTAAATACAATAAAAATTTTGGCTTTTTTGGTATTTTTTTTTTTCCCTAAATAGGTGCCATTTAAAATGCCATTTTTCTGCGGAACACAAAAGATATTCTGAAGAATGTTAGTAACCAAACAGTTTGGTTCCCTTTGACTTCCATTGTATTTTTGTCCAATGGAGGTCAATGGGAACCAAAACTAACATCCTTCAAAATATCTTTTGTGTTCAGCAGAAAAAAAGCCATATAAATTTGTAACAACATGAGGGTAAATGATGAAAAATGTTCATTTTTGGGTGAACTATCCCTTTAAGTGTAAACTTTATGGGGCCACTGTAGGCAAATCTAAGTACCAGAAATTGTGCAAATTCCCTGGTTCAGCGATAACCAGCTACTGGGAGAGGCGCTTCATTTTCTCAACAAATATTTTCCGAAAGGCCAGCGCACGGACACATCTTTCTGATTCGCCAACAGATGTGCTGAGATATTTTAGCCCTACCCTGGCAGGTCTTAAAGAACACTTCTGTTTCACACATGCATTGTCAAATACCTCACAAGTTCACATCGCTTCATTCTTTCAAATGATGGGAACGTTTTGCACGGGAAAGAAACAGCCAGTTGAAATATAATTTGTGAGCGCACTGAAATCTGGTCCATCTCAAAACAGAATGCCTGAAATTCGGTATTCGAGATATGAAAGATAGATATACAGTATGTTAGAGGAGAAAAGACATGTTATAAGGCACTACAAATAATTAATAATGTGCACGAGCTATTACTTCCACATGTTAACTCAATGTTTATATGTGCAAACTCTGGTTTCACTGGTTTATTTTTGAGTTTCATGTACAAAAAGAATGTTAACATGAGTACTCGACAGCCGACACATAACCAGGGATTAGTGAACTTCTCAAAAGCGGAGGTGAAATTTTACCCTCAGTTTTAAATTTTTGGAAAAAGACTGAGCAATATCCATAAACTGAGCAGACACACTTATTACATACTGAATAAAAATGAGTGTTGCATTTAAACCGGAACATATATAGATGAGTTTACCTGCTTTATGATGCATATATTGCACATTTTATTTTATTTTATTTATTTTTTTTCTTAATTTAACATGCATTTATTGTGGAAAGGGCAATGAAGCAATTAGGTGAACTTCAGATTTGTTTGAAGTTAATTAATGCTGTAATTTTGTATGGCACAATTTTACATTTATAGTTCTTACAGACCCTTGGGCTATATATACTGACACAATTTTATTTATTACATTTCATTTGACAGCAAGTGATTATCTGAAGTGTCAATAAAGCAATTCTGACGACTTTTGCCAGAGGTGAACCAAACCAGTTAGATAAAGAGATTTTTTTGTATGTGTCCTCGATATGTAGAATAATAAAATAATTAGTTAATTATAAATAATAGGCCTAGTTATGGATGTATAATTTCACTCAGAAACCTGTTTAGAATCGACTGTCTAAAATATGTATCTTAAAACTGCAGTAGTTAGGAACTATGGAAATAAAATTATGACAATAATATAACAAACTAACACTTGTCGATGTTGTCGTTGAATAAAATAGCTCTGGTCTCGTGACTAGTCTATTTGTCATTGTAAATGTCAAATAATATTTTAAATAGTGTATTCTGAATCCAGTAATTAAACGCGTCTCCAAACGTCCGGGCCATATGCAAAAGTCACTTTCCTGGCCAAAAAAGTACGTGCAGTTTATAACGTACGAAGCGGTTATAAAGTGAAACAACAGTTTGGAAGATCAAATGTTTGAAGCGTCTGTACAAACGGAGCAAACGGCTGCACAGTATACAGCGTGTGTGTGGCTTTCCACGCCAAACTGCGGCGTGTGAGGAAAGGCGAGTTGCGCTGCGCAGAAATTGCAGTCGTCCGGTTCCCACGGTACAGCTGCTATGCGTGTCACTCAACTTCCTGCCTCGCGCATGCGCAGAGCGGGGTGAAGTTTCAGGTTGGACTTCAGAGCGCATGCTTGACGCCCGAGCGCGACGCACACCTCTGTTGACGCGCACAGGAAGTCGCACAGGCTTTGTTATTGACTTAAAACAGCTGGCATGGCCGCTTCACAAGTCCTAAAGTCTGAAGGTCAGAGAAAGGGGTTTCGTGTTGCTTTTAAGCAAGAGTAATAAACAAGTCATTGCCATTTGGTGTAGACAGGTAGGAAAGTGAACTATAACATTCACTGGAAAATCTGATTTTACAGAAAGTAATAATAATAATAATTATTATTATTATTATTATCATTGTCATGTATTGTTTATTGTTAACAGGTGAATATTTCCCTCTACAGTGGGAACTGGACTTTAGATAAGATCCCAAACTGCCTGCTGATTGCTTTTATGATGCCAAAATAGCAAGTATATTTATGTGTAACGAACTTTTGATCATGTTCTGAATAAAAAACTCAACCCAAGCTTTTCTATTATCTTATGTCCATCTTTCAGGTGTTTGTTTATAACATTTTTTTCCTGGAGTCTGTACCATTTGGTTCGCCGAAGAGCATATTAACACATAATAAAGCAGTCGTTTTATTACTGTTGGATGTTTGGGCACTGGGCCACGCCCATTTCTCATTTTCCCCGCTTGGTCACGCCCCCAAGCCGATCCCGCAGCCAATCAGCGTCGCCCAGTCCCTCCCATTCCACAACACTTGATTCTATAGAGACGTATTGTTATGCAAACTAGTTCGTCTAAAATATCCCCCTGGCAACGCAGCTCTGGGCAGAGAATCACCGGGACCGCGCAACGGACAAATAGCAGCGGGCAAGCGGGCAGTTTTTGAGTCACTTCTTCCCGTCCAAACGTCAAGAGGTAAGGACATCTTTACTTGTTCACGTTTAGAAGCCGCCACTCGACAGCGTGAAATAGTGTTTTTAACAGTTTCTTTATTTATTTCAGTCACCCTTGCCAAATAAACCACCGCGGGACGCGAGAGACGCATTTCCTGAGGTAAATTACCTCAGACGTCTCTAAACCTAACGGCCCTCGATGCGCTTAACCGGAGATACCGCCGTTCACACGCCTCCTTTCCCACACTAAATAACTCCATATTCTGTCATAACCTGGTGCTGCTACTGAGAGACACTCACACGCTCGGAGACTTACGCCTTGTGGATGGTTGAACTTTCTGCTAGGTCTTTGGATATATACCATAGCCACCGACTGCATTTACACACCAAGTGTGTCGTTTACTTGTCCTTTTTGGGATATACGCTCGTCTTATTTCTAGTCTCAGGCGCCTAAGCTGGTTTTAGTCCAGTCAAGCCGCGAATACAACCAAGTACTAGAGACTGTAAAGGCGGCTTAAAGCATCATGAGCCAGGCGGATATATCGACGTGCTCGGCGCCTCAGAGAGTCTTCCAGGAGGCGGTGAAGAAAGGCAACACGAAGGAGCTCCATTCACTGCTGCAGAACATGACCAACTGCGAGTTTAACGTCAACTCGTTCGGCCCCGAGGGACAGACGGCGCTGCATCAGTCGGTCATCGACGGGAATTTGGAGCTCGTTAAACTGCTGGTGAAGTTCGGAGCCGATATTCGGCTGGCGAACCGGGAGGGCTGGAGCGCGTTGCACATCGCCGCTTTCGGAGGACACCAAGACATCGTGTTATACCTCATCACCAAGGCCAAGTACTCCTCCGGTGCACGGTAGAAGCACGCAGAAAGACCGGCTCGTTTCATTCTAGCGTTGTGATCTGGCAAGCGGCGGCCGAGTTCCCTTGTACCTTAAAACCAAATGAGGGCTGTAGCCTTTTCCTTTCCCGTGAGTATATATGGTCAGATCTGGCGATGAGAGAAACTGAAACGCATGCTGTTTGGGATGTGCGTTGGTACTATAGCTTTTTATTGAATGTTTAAGTCATCAGATCTGGACTGTGTGGCTTTACCAGGGCTTGACCTGTTGACCTGTACACCTGGAGAAATCGAGATGGCACTTGATGCTGTGGCTGAATGCTGGAATAGCTGCAAGAGGTGAATTCCAGAATGAAGGCCATCCTCTGTTTTGGCTGAACACTGTCTTTTAATATGAACCGTAAGTCGTTTCATCAATCAAATCGTGTGGCATTGGTGACCAGTGCTGAAATATGTCCTCGAAATAACAAGTGACTTATTCCTAAGTACTGTACACATAGCTTTACTGTGTTTCTCTGTACAAGTAGTCTATTGCGCTCTCTGCTACACCACAACAGACCTTCCACACAGCTTCAGGCCAGTGCGACCCATGATTATGTTATAAAACACTTGCCTTTCTTTTTTTTTGTATCAAAACGTAGGAAAGTCGCCTTTGGGACACACTTTATAATCTGTTTTCAGTATTTTGAATTAACACCCTGGTCATCATGAATATATAGGCTGGGTTTGTCTTTTTATTTATGAAGGTACATTGAGATGATGCATTTAAATTATGTTGTGGTTATTTTTAAGACTATAGCCTAAGTGTAAAGTATGTAGGGTGACCTAAAGCTGCTTCGGACTCGTTACAGGCTAAACTGTCCCGTGTGGAGATTCCGCACCACGGCCCCCCACGTGTACACCTTTTTTCCTGGGAAAAATGCGTCCCCTTCTACTTTTATCCTGGTTCTCTGCATCAGCTACCTCGACTTGAAAGTATTCGACAATATCATATGCTCTCTTTCTCAAGCCTTCTCCTTAACTGTTCTCAGTTACCCACTAGTGCTTGTTTTTTGGTCAACAGAATCAGTAGGCCCTATCCGGGTCATTTTACTTGATGTTTTCTTACTGTCATCCTTGTTTTTTTGTTTTTACAGTCTTCACTCGGGACAATTTATCTCCTTGAACCAAAATTAAGATCCATTGGTTATTCGAAACATTTTTTTTTTCTTTCGCCAAGCGTGGTTGAAACATTATATATGTAGGTCTTATTTCAGCTGATTGCTTCAATTTTGCATTATCATTTTTGGTTTCTGTTGTAGTTAAGAAAAGTGAAATGCATTGCATGACTATTAAATGCAGGGAGTTTTGTTGCACATAAATGTGGAGCCTTTTACGCCCCCTAGTGCCTGGTCGGGTAACTGCAGGAGCTGAGGCTTACCAATAGTTACTACTGAGCAGGACTATATGAACATTGAGAAGACTATGACGCTATGACCCGGAAACATCGACAGATTCGTTAAAAAAAAAAAGACTGCCTGCCGCCATTAAGAGTCATGGCACCTGATGTTTGTTTCAATGCTGCTTTTATGTCATTTTTTTTCTTGATACAATGGCCAACAGTGAGTGAATGAGGACAAGTATCAGTTAGATATATCATTTTTTTGTCGTAGTCGTTTTTGCGAGAAGCCCCATGCAGTTGTGTGAGCGTGTGTGATTGTACTCATGTCTTGCCACAGTTCAGTGGTGTTGCTGATGTTTCCAGCCCCCATCCATCGCTCAACCTGGTTAATCAACCAGGAACTCCTCGTACACCTGGAGATGCAACCGATGTGATTCTCACGATCATCTATTCAATTGGTATAGGCAGAACAAATATGTCAACGTATTCGCTTTTAAATATTTTTACTCTTGTTATGAAAATATTGCACTGATGACTGTTGTTAATTCGTTGACTTCAGGTCAACATTTTATTTTCTAAATGAAAAAAGGAACACAACAAAATACTATTGTATAAAAAAAGCTCCAGTTATATTGTCTCTGTTTGTGCGTTACATTTGTATACGCTTATTACGTTTACAAGATGTTTGTATCTGTGATCGGGTGTATGTGTATACACATATAGTATATATGGATATATAGATGCTGATATCTCAGAGCACTTTCTTATTTGGTCTCTCCTCCTGTTAATAAAGGGGAATAGCCGCATGATGAAATAAGATCATTGTAACAAAAATAAATTGCACGATGTATAGTTGTTTTACCCCACCATTTGTCATAACATTTATGACATGGGGGTTAAATGACTGGATAGGTGTATATGAATGAGTAAAAGTGCTGTTGTATTTTTTTCTTTTCTTTTCTTTTTTTTGTTTTTGTGGACCAAGTTATTTTTCATCTTGTGTCTCCAGTGAGGCGAATGTTCTTTTGTGTTGACTTCAGCTTTTCTTTTCTTTTTTTCTGTTTGTGTGTCTGTTTTGTTTGTAATTTTTTGAACATTTGTAACACTGTGATTCATGTGTGGTGAGAATATGAGTGCTGTAATATTTTTATGTATGTGTGTGTGTGTGTGTGTTCAAGCCAGTAAAGAAATAATTAAACCTTCCTCAGTGTGTGCCTGTGAACGTTTCTTTCTATCTTAGAGGAAGAATTTGGGCCTCCTCTCTGGGCCAACCTGACCCCAGTTTCCATTCTCTCCTTTTTGTCATTCATTTGGCCTAGTCCTTTCATATGCTGGATAAAGGAGTGCAGGGGGTTGTGGGTAATTTTGTTTTAAAGACAGATCCCCTCCCTGTGTGTTTGTGTGGGTTTTATGTTACAACTCTGTGCATGGAGCAGCTCTCTGCCCTTCTGTTCTGTGGGAGACTCGAAGCGTTTCTTCATACTTAAAAAAAAAAAAAAACACATTCAAGGACTTTAATGTTCATTTTCTGATTCCATTCCGCCTCAGTTTCTATTGCACGCCAACCCTGAAACACTGACAGATATACATGAGAAATCAAGTCATGTATGCTGAGATGTAACTCAGTACTGTCAGGGAGTTGCTGCTGATGGAATGTCCAACATGTGTGTTTTTGAAATTCACAAATGAGCCAAAAACTTTATCCGACATTGTCCAGAGGCCACGTTTATTGCAACGGTAATCCATTTTCTGCAGGTAGACAAGAGTTTACTGCATGCTTTTGAAGACAACCCTCACTAGAAGACTGTGACCTCAATGGCATCCTTCTCTGTTTCCACCCCCCTCCATGCCCCCCTCCATCCCCCGGGCAGGATGTTATTGTTGAGCTGGATTTTCATTGTCCGGCGGCTGAGTTGGCCACCTTCCCAGAGTGCAATAGAGAGGCCCCCTAATAGATTCTTCATGTGCCTCAGTCCCGACACATATCATTGCAGGAATTTGGAAATGATTTTAACAGAGTCCCGTCGCTCTGCGCGCAAGCCTTCCCCCACCGCCAGCTAGAGAGGGAGGGACGTGTAAACCCAACAATGTGAAAAAGAATTTTGTGAATGTACTTAAGAGTGAGAAGGAAACACGCTCCTCTTCTAGCGCAGAGAATGTGAAGTGGAGGCTTGGAGGTTCGTCCTCTTTTGTTAGTAGTTCAGTGTGCTGGAATGTTTCGTTTTCCCGTACCTTCAGTGTTCCAGAGATCAAAAATGACCTCTTCGCACAGACAGATTCTTGTCAGCAGTTTCGCATACTTGCACATGTAGTCCCCACAACATTGCTCGCCCTGGTGCAAGTACACACATGCAGAGAAAAACATGTTTGCGGCCATGAAAATTGTTGCAGATTCTCAGAAGGAGAGGAACATTATAGCCAGAAGGGAATGAAGATGAATGATTGTTGCAATGGCTTAGTCATGACCACAACTATTACCAGGAAAAGTTCCTTTCAAACACAGTATAATCCAACAAATGCACTCATCTGCTGCTGGCGAACGAGCTGTAGAGTTCAAGATGTGATGAGTTTAGTGTTCATTTTTGTTGAGCATTGTTATATATCAGTTTGACATAAAATTAGCAATATAATAACGAATAATTATTACATGAAATAATTCAAATTAATTTACATGAAACTTTCAATAAGTTAAACTATTTAAAAAAAAAACAATGAACACTTGATTACAAGCTATTAATCAGTATTAAATACATTTAAAAATTACAATTCATATATTAATTCTAAATTATAATATAAATAATATATAATTTTTAATTATAATAATGAAGAATTATTGCATAAAATATATAATAAAAATGAATTTACATGAAACGTACAATAAGATAAGCTAACTTTTTAAAAATAATAAACACTTGATTAATGGCCATTAATCAATATTATATACATTTAAATGTATTGCAATGAATATATTCTAAATTATATATAAATATTAATTATAATATAATAATGAATAATTATTACATACAAATAAAATAAATAAAATTACATGAAACTTACGTTAAGATAAACTAACTTTTTAAAATAGCTATTAATATTATATACATTTAAATATATTATTAATTCTAAATTATATATATAAACAATATAAAAAACAAACTAACTTTTTAAAAATTATGAACAGTTGATTTATATAATCAATACTATATACAGTAAATGATAATATGTTACAATTAATTGTACATTATATACATAAAAACAGTAAACCATATAAATATTAATTACAACAATATTTATTCCAAAACTTTTTTAATATACCTTTTTAGAGTGCAGACCCATTTTCTTTCTATTTTGCAATGAAATGGATGGATGGAAGTACTCTTTGTCAAACTTTTAATGATTGCAATGACTGTCCAAATTACTGTCATTTTTTAAAAAATGTATATATTTTAGTCAGTTAGTATTAGTATTAGTTAGTTAGGATTAACTAGACTGACTAACAGGTGATATATGCGTAAATCTTGATTTAAAACATCAGTGATCTCGAACACTGTCAATGCAAATGCAAACTGCTCACTTTTGTTCAATATGAGAAACCCATATTATAATGCTTGTTGTTAAACATGTAAAACAGAGTTCTCTCATAGTGAAAAGTGAGAGGAAAGATATAGAGAGAATGAGACAGGTGGCTAGGCCTGTCCTTCCTTACCCTCCTCTCCTGTTTGAACTCTCTTTCATTCTTTCGCTCCGCTCTGTGCTTTTTCAAGCACACAAGTGACAAGCGCATTCATTTTCTCGCTCTATTCTACGCTCTCCTCTTTTTTTGTCCAGCCTGCTGGATTCTGCTTCATCGCTATTCAGCTCCCAGACGGACCACCATTGATTAGAGCCTCCCTACACTCACCCCTTCCAAAACATACTCTCTCACACATACACACACACCAGCCGTCTCCACCCCACAAACCCTGCACTCAGCAGCTGCTATGCTAATGAACCTCAGGAATAGAGAGATGGGGAAATGACAGGGAATCATCAGGACGACTCTGTGTATTCATAACAAACTGAGGTGGAAGAGCTGAGAAATATCACTAAACAACCATATAAACATGTAAAGAATGAGAAAAGTAACAGTATTCCTGTCCTTATTCAGGCAAAGGTTAACTTACATGTATGTTGTCCTTCGGTTTTTATGTAGCATCTCTCCTTTTACTGTAACTACTAAAACAGGATTTCCCAATCCAAGGCCTGAATATCATCCAAGCCACATATTGAGTCTGGCTAGAAATGGCAGTTAATTATCCACTACTGTTCCTTAACTATAACGATGTGCAGGGCTCTGAAGTGCATAAAAATGAGCGTATGCCCAATTAAATTCACTTTCAAGTGTTACAGACTGCAGAATGTTGCAGACAGACTGTCTGTCTGTCTAAAAAGTGCATCTTTATCAGTGACAGCAGATCTTCATATTAAAATAATCAAGCTAGCATGACAAAACACGTCTAAAGCAGTCTGCAACAGTGAAAAACATTGGATCACTAAATAACAATGAAGTGGCCAAACTTTATTATGCACCAACAAGAACAAATTTGTGACTTTATTCTGTAAATAATTCCAAAACCCTACAATTGTCTATTTATATATGACTTTATGGAGAAAAACTAACTATTATAATTATATAACTATTATAATTAAGCACTGATCTTGGTTTTAAGCCTTAATAATGTTGCTTTCAGATGACAAAAGTTGTGTAAGTGAATTATAAAATAATTTCTCCTGTCATCTCATTTAACACATCAAACTACTGCATTAAGTTACTTTTTATGCTTTTGTACACTTTTGTATTAAATTGTGTATTCTTAATATTTTTATTATGTAGAAGCCATTTAATAAAATCAATAGGGCACTCAAAGCTGGGCTGTTTTGTATCTAACAACATAGCCGTAAATATGTAAAAAAAAAAATATATAACATGCCATCTTGCTCTTAAGTATTGTTTCGTATTATTCTATTGTTTACAATGTGTTCGCTTAGTGTTTTAATTGTTTATAGTGATTTTTTGTGTCTGTATAATTTGCAAGGCCACTCTGGTCAAACAACATTACACTTTATACACTCTTAAAAATAAATTTGGCACCGTAGTTCCATCTACGGCATCTACGTTTCCATGAAGAACCTTTAACATCCATGGAATCTTTCAATTGATCAAAAGGTTCTTTATAGTGGGGAAAAAAGTCCTTTAGATTATAAATTTTTTCTTTACACTAAGAAAAACATGTTTCTTCTAAGAACTGTTCTCTGAAAGTTTCTTTAGGGAACCGAAAATGGTTCTTCTGTGGCATTCCTGCAAAACCCCCCTTTTGGAATCATTATTTTTAAGAGTGTACTATAACAGCATTATGCTGTTTTACTGTACTTTTGTCACTGGAATGACAATAAACAATTTCAACTACCACAAACTTCAACTAAACTGCACAAAAATGTAATGTGATGTCCATACCATGAAAAAGAGAGAAGCGTGTGCACTGTAAGCTTGGACATTCCGGCAGAAATCAGCATGGAGACGTAAACAAACACGTAAAAAAGAGCGCTAACAAAGCAGGAGGGGAACACGGACGCTTTGGTGCATGTGAGAGGGTGCATGAATATGGTTATGTGTGTATGGAGCAGGCAGCTGGAGAGAGGCCCTGTCCTCCTCGCTCCTGCTCAGCTATTTAGACGTGTCCCCGAGCGGCTTGACCCAATGGCCTGCAGGGCGGGGCCACCCATGTGACATCTGCCTTTTTGCGCGAGGGAGTGCCCATATGGAGCATACGCACATTAACACTCGCGCACACACGCATACGTACATACAGCCCTCGTCCTGTCACATCCCTGTACCCTCCTGCTGCCTGCACCTTTTGTTCTGCTATTGTGCGTCTCATTCGCTGCTGTTTGCCTCATTCCTGAACAGACCATAAAGAGGGAGGGTGTGGGTGTGTGAGTGTGTGTTTAGGAGGGCATGTCTGGTCAGAGATGCATTCGTGCAACAGGCTTCAAGGGCAGGGCGCTCCCCTGTACACACACACACACACACACATAGAGCTGAGGTTAAGGTGCCGGGTGTGAGCAGTGGGGTCAGACTTTCTCCTCTCTACACATGTTCAGGTCTCTGTAACCAGAGGGCACTGACCTTACCCAGCTGGACGCTCTGATGTGACTGCTGTCCATGTCTGGTTTGTCTTTGAAAGGAAAACTTTAGATCTTAGAAATCAAATTTCACTGAAGGTAAACTCTAAGATACTATGGATGAACTGAAATTGGTGCAATAATCACACTACATAAATGTCCTACACCAGGGATAGGCAATTTCGGTCCTGGAGGGCCGGTGTCCTGCAGAGTTTAGCTCCAACCCTAATCAAACACACCTGCCTGTAACTTTCTAGTGATCTTGAAGACATTGATTAGCTTCTTCAGGTGTGTTTGATTAGGGTTGGAGCTAAACTCTGCAGGACACCGGCCCTCCAGGACCGAAATTGCCTATCCCTGTCCTACACTATTTGTGCTACAGACATGAGTAATACTTCAAATTGTACATCTTGTTGTGGAGAGCTGTGCTTTTACTTTTTTACATATTGCAAATACAAAATGCAATTTTCACCTGCCAAACGATAAAATGAGGAAAAACCCACCATCCACAATATGCATTATTAATGGAAGGTGATAGGTGTACCCCAAGTATATGTCATAGGACCTTTTTTGTTTCACAAAAAAAGTGTTCATCCTACAGATAGGAGTGACAGCCTCAGTTTGAATAGCTTTATTTTATACTGTAAACAAGCAGTTTGTCTGTCTTGACAAGCTGTAACATGAATAATGCCTCAAATTATGCGATTCTTTGAGAAGAGCAGTGCTTTTACTTTTCTATACAATACAAACTACAATTTTCACCTGGCGAATGTACAAATGAGGAAAAAGTCCACCACACTGTGAATGAATTGCATCCATTGTGAATGAATTGATATAAGTGCAAAATACATGCTGCATCAACTTCTGGGTTTCAGAAAACATCTCAAAGTGTATCCTTAAAGTTGCTATGTAAGTAGAGACAGATCTTTTCTTCCGTTTTGTGACATACATCATATGATATTTTAATCAGATATTATGTTCAAAACAAATAAATAAATAAATAAAAAAGAAACATACATGGATGAAGTATTCACAAAAAGATCATCAATAGCATGCTTTTAGAAAATACAGTGGGTGAGTTTCAATTAATGCTGACTTCAAGCAACTTGTGGCAAAAAGTGGAATTCTATCAGCAAAAGTGTTTTTCTGTTTTAAAAACATTGTTTTGTTGCTGACAACCGTTCTAGATCTTTGTTTTTGGAAGCATTGACTGCATTTGAAAACAACTTGCCACAAACCTCTTGACCACCACGTCGACACTCTCATGTCTTCTATTGATTCTGTGATCTTTCCATGTGACCGTGTACATGTCGACACAGCACTAGCGTGCAGGAGAGCACTTTAGATCTCACTCACCAATTCTCCTGCTCCACATTGTAGCTGAGTACATGCTATGTATGTCACCCCAGTACTCCTCCTATTGATTGTGGGTGAGTGCATGTATGTACGTATGTCTGGCCATGCCGTCACTCCTTTTGGGCTACACAAGTGTGAGTGTGTGCGGTGGCGAGTGATTGTGGGGAATAAAGCCCTGGTTGTTTGCAGTGAAACTATTGGTTGTAAGTGAGTGGGGAGATGCGTTTCTGTTTGACTGGGCAGGCTGAATAGGACTATTCACAGTAGACCCCCAAACTGCAACCCTCTTTTCTCTCCATTGTTATCTCCCCTTCTCTCTGCTGCCCCATACAGCCCAAGATAGAACGAGAGAGAGGGAGAGAGATGTCTGGGTGGGAGAGAGGAGTGGGGGTTGGGATCAACAAGGGTAGATCGAATGGGGACAGAGAGGAGTAAAAACAGCCTCTACACTGTTTGAGGTATTTAGGGTTCATCCTTCACTTTGGTTGTCGCTGGTTACTGAAAGTATGTATTATTAATGGATAGTGATAGGTGTACCCCAGTATATGTCCTAGGACCTTTTTTGTTTCACCTTTACCTTGTTAGAAACAAGGTAAGATTTCTTTCTATCCTACAGACAGAGTGATAGCCTCAATTTGCATTGCTATATTTTCAACTCTAAAGAAGCAGGCTGTTTGTCTCAACAAGTTATAAAAATAAAACACGTTAAAGGATAGTTCACACAAAAATGAAAGTTCTGTCATCCTTTACTCACCCTCATGTCGTTCCAAACCCATAAGACTTGTGCTCATTTTAAAACACAAGTGTCCCTCCATTTAAAGTATATTCCAACAAAACTTGTATTCATGTATGAACATTGATCAACGCATATACATAGAGCTCATCAAATACAGTAAACAGAAGTTCAATCATGCTTGAGGCGCAAAAAAAATAAGGTTCCTGCACGTAAAGCAAGTTCGGTTGAACTTCTGTTTATCATATTGGATGTGTTCTATTTATTTGTTTTGATCAATGTTTATATGTGAATAAAAGCCTAAATTTATTCTGTTCATCATATACAGTGAGGTGTCTCTTCAGAAGACTCTTGATCCAAACTGATTGCACTGTATTTTATGTATAATCATTTAAGATTTTTAACTGTTTTAAATTCATTTTAAATAAATTTTTATACTTGTTTTCATTGTTGTGATTATTATTATTATTATTATTCTTTTAAATTGTTTTTATTGTTGTGATTTTTTTTTAATGACTATTTTACTTCCTTTTATGTAAAGCACTTTGAATTACCACTGTGTATGAAATGTGCTATATAAATAAACTTGCCTTGCCTTGCCTTGCCTTGCATTGATTTGTGAAAGTGTCAAAGTTTTGGTTGAATAGTCTTTCAATGGAGGGACGGAAAGCTTTCAGATTTCATTAAAAAATATCTTCATTTGTGTTTCAAAGATGTATTAAAGTCATATGGGTTCTGGAACAACTTGAGGGTGAATAACAGTTTTCATTTTTGGGTCAACTATCCCTTTAAGTCTTGAAATATACTCTAGGCAAGTATGTGAACACAGATGCTTGTAGCTATGCAAGCTCGATTTCACACATTATGTTACAAAACATGTCAAGATGCAATTCATAACGCAACACAAGTATGCATTGTCACAAGGGGCATTAGAGTAAAATGTCTGCATCCATCATCAGTTTTCTCTTTTAGGTCAAATACAGATCAACCTGATATACAGTATATAAACATGGAAAAAATGTTTAATGTTTAATAAAAGAAACAGTCACAAATGAAAGGAAGGTCAAATCTACATAGGAAGGCAGGAAAGAGGACACAGCTTTGATCATATGCGAGGGAAGTGTTTGACAAAGTTAATTCTAACCTGCTGAGGGCTTTATTATGTACACAGCCCAGCTGACAAATGTGCATGAGTGGAGCCTCAGTGACCAATCAGTGCTCTTCCTGTGGTCACGGTTGAGCTCAGAGCCGGTAAGGAGACACAGAGAAAGGAATCCAGGCAGCCGGGATCTATGTTTTTGGTTGCAATTTGCGTTTAATTGCTATGGAAAAGAGAGAAGGTGCAATTCATCTCTGTTCAATCATGGTCTTTGTGGTTCATGTTTTTCTGCAATGAGTGTTTGTGGTGATGCGTGTATTGACAGAAAGAATTAGCTCACTCTAAAATGAAATTCTTTCATCTTTAATCACCCTCATGTTGTTCCAAACCCACATGACTTTCTTTCTTCTGTGGAACACAAGAAATTCTGAACACTTTTTTTCCATGCAATTACAATATATGGGAACTGGAAGGGGACAAAGGAATAATTCATCCAAAAAACCTCAACCTCAATTCATTCCAAACCCGTATGTCTTATTTCTTATGTGGAACAAGAAGATATTTTGAATATTTTAACTGTTTTTGTCTATACAATAAAAGTCCAAAACAACAATGGATACTATGGAGATATGACATGTGGGAAAAATATTTATTTTGTGGCCACAAATTAAGATCTTGTTCCAACGACTTACTAATACATCAGCATGATTTACTAATTAGTCTCCTTGTTTTAAGTAAATTGTGAGTATATGATTTAGAGAGAGAGAGAATGAGAGAATGAGCTTTATTGGCCAAGTATGCTTGCACATACGAGGAATTTGTTATAGTGACAGAAGCTCTACAGTGCAACAGAAAGACAGCAACAGGACAGGACACAGATAATAAAAGAATAGTAAACAAATATACAAATAGGCAACGTACAAAACAGCAAAAACACAATGTATAATATAGACAAATATGTGTGTACAGGTCTGATATGTGCAAATATGAGCAAATATATTGGAAAAATGTGTGTACAGGTCTGATATGTGCAAATATGAGCAAATATATTGGAAAAATGTGTGTACAGGTCTGATATGTGCAAATATGAATGGGAAAAAAAGGGGAAAAAAAGGAATAAATAAAAATAAAGAATAAGTAAGTGTGGTGAATAAATAGTAGAGTTGTGTGTTCCGCGTTTTATTGTCAAGTGTTCATGAGATGGATTGCCTGAGGGAAGAAACTGTTCCTGTGTCTGGTCGTTCTGGTGCTCCAGAGCTCTGTAGTGTCGACCAGATGGTAACAGTTCAAAGAGGGAGTGTGCTGATGTGAGGGGTCCAGAGTGATTTTACCAGCCCTTTTGCTCACTCTGGATAAGTACAGTTCTTGGAGAGTGGTGAGGGTTGTACCAATGATTCGCTCAGCAGTCCAGACTACCCTCCGTAGTCTTCTGAGGTCAGATTAGGTAGCTGAGCTGAACCAGACAGTTATTGAAGTGCAGAGGACAGATTCAGTGATGGCAGAGTAGAACTGTTTCAGCACTGCTGTGGCAGGTTGAACTTCCTCAGCTGGCGAAGAAAGTACAATCTCTGCTGGGCCTTTTTGACAATAGAATCTATGTGAATATCCCACTTCAGGTCCTGAGAGATGGTGGTGCCCAGGAATCTGAATGACTCCACTGCAGTCACAGTGCTGTTCATGATGGTGAGTGGGGGGAGAGCGGGGGGTTTCTCCTGAAGTCCACGTTCATCTCCACAGTTTTGATCGTGTTAAGCTCCAGGTTGTTAAGACTGCACCAGATAGCCAGCTCATTAACCCCCTGTCTGTAAGCAGACTCGTCACTGTCCTGGATGAGGCGGATCAGTGTGGTGTCGTCTGCGAACTTCAGGAGCTTGACAGAGGGGTCTTTAGATGTGCAGTCATTCGTGTAGAGGGAGAAGAGCAGTGGACACAGCCCTGAGGAGCTCCAGTGCTGATGGTGTGGGTGTTGGATGTGAATTTACCAAGCTTTACTGACTGCTGCCTGTCTGTCAGGAAGCTGCTGATCCACTGACAGACGGAGGTGGGGACAGAGAGCTGAGTTAATTTATTCTGAAGGGTGTCCGTGATGATGGTATTAAAAGCGGAGCTGATGTCCACAAACAGGATCCTCACATAAACCCCTGGTCTGTCCAGATGCTGCAGGATGAAGTGCAGTCCCATGTTGACTGCATCATCCACAGACCTGTTTGCTCTTAGGCAACTGCAGGGTCCAGTGAGGGACCAGGGTGTCCTTCAGATAAGCCAAAACCAGTTTTTCGACGATTTCATGGCCACAGACGTTAGAGCCACAGGTCTGTAGTCATTAAGTCCAAGCAATTCTTGGGTTTCTTTGGGACTGGGATGATGGAGGAGCGTTTGAAGCATGAGGGGACTTCGCACAGCTCCAGTGATCTGTTGAAGATCTGTGTGAAGATGGGAGCCAGCTGGTCAGCACAGGTTTTTAGGCAGGCTGGTGACACACCATCTGGGCCTGGTGCTTTCCTTCTTTTGTTCTTCCTGAAGACCTGGCGCACTTCTTCTTCGCTGATTTGAATTGTAGGTGTGGGGGAGAGGGGGGTTGCTGGAGGTGTGAATGGTTGTGTGGAGAGGTGTTTAGTAATCATTACCTCATTTTAAGCATATCATGTGGACGATTTACTAATTTGTTACCTCATTTTAAGTACATTGTATGCATGATTCACATATTTATTCCCTCATTTTAAGGCCTTTTAGGCCTACTAATTTGTTACCTAATTTTATGCAAATCTGTTTTGTTAGTTGAATGATTTGTGAATATCCTATTTCTCATTACGCAAAAAGGATGATGGGTATATGAAATTGTGGACAAGAATTAGTAAAACATACTCATGATTTTACTAAAATGAGGTAAAAAATTAGTAAATTGTGCTTATGGTTTACTTAAAATGAGGTAACGAATAGTAAATTGGACTCATGATTTACTTAAAATGAGGTAATGAAATAGTAAATTGGCCTCATGATTTACGGTAACGAATAGGTAACAAATTAGTACATCGTCCGCACAATGTACTTAAACTGAGGTAACAAATTAGTAAATTTTGCACACAATTTACTTAAAATGAGGCAAGAAATTATTTTGTTCACGATTTACTTAAAAGGAGGTAACAAATTAGTAAATCATGTGCACAATTTACTTAAAACGAGGAAACAAATTAGTACATTTTTGCACATAATTTACTTAAAACGAGGTAAGAAATTAGTACATTTTGTTCATAATTTACTCAGGAGGTAACAAATGAATAAATCGTGCACACAATTTACTTAAAACGAAGTAACGAATTAGTAAATTGCGCACACGATGTACTTAAAACAAGGTAACGAATTACTAAATCGTGCTGACGTATTAGTAAGTTGTAGGAACAAATTATTAATTCGTGGCCATATAAATATTTTTTCCTGCATATCATTTCCGGGACACCATAGGATCCTATTGACGTTCATTGTATGGACAAAAAACACTGAGACATTCTTCAAAAAATATCATCTTTTGTGTTCCAAAGAAGAAAGAATGTCACATAGGTTCAGTACAACATGAGGTTGAGTGAATGATGACAGAGTTTTTTTTTTCCATGTGAACTATACCTTTAAGGGTGTGTGTGTGTGCTTTGCAATTCAGCATAGCTGTGTGTTCGATGTGGGCCTCTGTGGGAAAGTCTGTATGTGATTGAATGCGTGTGTGAAAATGTATATGTGTGTGACCATGTGTGTATCTGGAAGGAGAAGTGAACCCTTGTGTCTGAGCTGACTCACTTTGATCCTGTTCAGCGGTCTGAAACTGTTTTCCTGAGTTGCCAACAGACATGACACATGTACACACGCAAACGCTCACACACTCTTTTCAAATTTACATACCAGCAGTCTTCCCACAGCAAAGATCCACCACTAACTGGCCCCAGTTGCACGCATACACATACACACAAGATGCCTTATGTATCCTTCATTTAGCCAGAGCACTGTGGGAAACATGCAGATCAAAGGTTTGCAGGAGCTCTACAGCTGCTAGACTCATCTGAGTTCATGACTCAACATGTACATAGTAAGAAGACTCAATTATGTGTAACACCTTTCAGCTGTGCTAGAGCGTTTTACCAATGACACATACGATATAAAATAGATTTATACATTTTCTGAGGAAAATGTGAGGTGGTGCTTGCCTTTGTAAAACTCTTCAGCATGGCGCTGAGGTGTTCTCTGTGGTTTCAAGTGCATTGCTATGCAGCTGCTAAAGTGTTCTGAATAGTTTTTAGGATGCTACTGTGCAGTTGTTAAAGACCTAGTAATATTAAAACTAGTGGTTGAAATGGGTACTGCAGTCCAAATTCAAAATACTGGACAGAATTGCTTCTCCCGCCCCATTCTCCTCACACTCCATGCTCATGTGAGTTGCCAGATTGAAGATACGCAATAGGGACAAGCGCCATTGACAACAAGTTGATAGGCTGATTTATCCGCATTTCACTATGCATCTGGTCTTAGAGCTTTTTAGATGGATGCCAAGGCTTTTTAGTTCAGGTAGAAGCTGCGATCTTTGACCTAGTTCATTTTCTGGCTTCTATGGCTGCAGTACGCTGTGTTTTCCACCAACTGGCAACCTGGGGTGTTGAAATCCTATTGGGTAAACTGGCAGTGGGCGGAGTCACACAGACAAAACAAAAACAGACATTTCTACACTGAACACACATTTCAAAGTAGAATAACTGGCTGTAGCATTGTTTTTCGAAGAAACAAGTATGTGAACTTATAGCATGTTTCTTAAATATCTGCAAAAATATTATGGTATTTTTATACTTTAATAGAGTCAAAAATTACATAGAGAACCTTTAAGTCATTCTGGTTGTTTCCAGGGTGTTGCTATGCAGTTGCAAAGGTTTTCATGGGCCAGTTGCATAGCCCCTATGATGCTGCATCCCAATTCGCATAATATCCGTCCTAAATATTCAAAATTAGATTTAGTGTGTTCTGTACTAAGTTGAAATGAGTATCCCAAAGGTATGGTTTACCATTTCCAGTGGAAATTGGAAGTGTACATTCTAATGGCTCACATTGCGCATTGGACAAGGATTTGATTAGAAGGACAAATGTGAACAAAAAACTACAAACATGGCGGACACGCCATACCGATGGTTTGAAGCGAAACCCACCGACCCCCCGGAACGCGATTTAGACCGAGCTGAAACCCCTGGAAGGAGGTTTTGACCCCGGAACGTGAATTTGGAGCATTTTTTTGATAGCCATTTTCCCTTGGAACGCAACTGGGCTAGTTTTCTCTGTGATTGGGCTAGTTTTGAGTACCAATTGGACTTGCTTTCTTACGTAGACCTGAGTAATAATTAATCATTATCTAACCTGATGAAAAAATATTTATACAATGTCAACCACGTTATATTTCATTTGCAACAACACTGAAAGATACGTTTGGTCATAAACTTATAAATGCTTTATCATTATGCAAACACATAAGGAGAGATTGGCAGATCAAAGTGCCTCCTCATTTCTCTTCAACATGGTAGGAAATTAAATTAATTGAAACGTGAAGAATGTTAACGGTGACAAGATGATTGACAGGGCAGTTTAAATAGTGACAGAATAGACGTAAGCGAAGTCCCAAAGTTTGTCTACTCTTCTGCTACATAGCCAAAAGTATGTAACGTTAGCTACTTTTTCTTCACAAAAAAGTACGTATTTTAAGGCATAGTAGAAGTAGGCGAATTGGGATACAGCCTGAGCCTTAGGAACTAGTTTGACCAACTAGCAGTTAGCCAAAAGCTAATCAGTCTCACATAAATTGGGACAATTTTGTAGCTGACTTTAAAAGTTATGACCAGTCTTGGAGAAAACAAATTAGATGACTAACTTTTTAAGACTAGTCTAAGCAATTATGCAACCGGCCCCTGGGTGGTAAAAGAAACAGCACATCTCTTCTCAACAAGCTGCAGGATTTGAGGCATTTTGTCCACTGTACAAAAAGTGCAAAAGTATGAGTGATTGTCTTAAAGTATATTACTAATAGTCATTTGTCTTTCTCTGTAGTAAATGGATACAGGTTTGAAATAAACCGGTAGTGTTGATGTTCTAGGTCTAACCGTTCATATGTAATTTTGCATTTTCACACGGTAGGCCTATTACTTGTGTAACAAATGAGCGTGATGTCTGAGGAAGTTCAGATTTTGCATTGTTTGTGTGGTTGGCTGAAACTGAAAATGTGTGAGTTTGAGTGTGATGTAGTTTTGTGGGTTTGTGTTTGCTGCGTCAGCATGTGTTTGTGGATGTTTGTGTGTGTTTGAGAACACGTCTTGTGCAGTTTCAGTGTATTGATATTATTAACCCTTTTTTTATAGTTGTCAAACATTAGTGTAACCACACCTGTGGTTCCTCTGTTAGGACACCTGTGTGAATGTGAGGGTACTGGCTTCATACAACCACTAAAATCACCTAGAACTTAGTAACAGCAAAAAATGGCTTGAGTAACATTTGAGCACAGACTTGGTTTGATATTTAGTATCTAATGAAAGAAAATTCAGACATTTTAGGTATTAAGTGTCCAGATGTGTTTGGAGCCGCTGTAGATGCCTGTCTGTGGCTGTAGAGAGTTTGTGTCTGTGTGAGGGTGTGTGTGAGCAGGTGATGTGGCCCTGGCCGGAAGGTCACTGAAAGCCGTCAGTTCCTTTTTCCTCTCCGGATATTCCCAGCATTCTCCTAGCAACATCACCAGCCGTGAATTCTGAGAAACAGCGGGCAGGAAGCCTGGCTCGGCTGCTCTGGAATTTGCTCAGACTGGACTTTTTTTTGGCCGTATGCAGGATCAGCTTCATGAGCCTGGACGTATTGCTTTAGTATTATAACAAGACCACTTAAACTGGTCACAGATCAGCAGTGAAATCAGATGAGCAGGCAGTTTCACACAATTCCAGAGACTAGAGCTGGTAAGAAGATTTCCTTCAGTAAACAACACTGACCTCTCCTGGCCACTGTCAGTAGGGGAGACCGGGGACAATTGTAAGAAAATGTCCAGTGAAAAGAAAAGAAAAGAAAAAAAAACCCTGGACATTCCAGAAAAACAAAACAAAAACAAAGGAAAACATAAGTAAATAAATAAATTAATTAAATAAAATAAAGTAAATGAATTTTACTGCAAAATAAAATAAAAGTGAATAAAATATTTAAAAAATGAAATGTACAATTGCTGGAAAATAAAATGAAAAATAAAATAAAATTTGTTTTATTTTTACTGAAATTTATGTTTAAAGAAAGCAATAGGAAAATACAATACAGTAAAATAAAATAAGTAAATACATTGTGTATTATTTTTACTGAATTTTTATTTTTAAATGAAATAAAATAATTTTATTCACACTGGCCACCAAATTTAATGAATTTAATACAGTAAATTAAAATGAATTAAATAACTTGCATTTTATTTTGTTACTGAATTTTATTTTTTAAGAAAGCAAAATAAAATAAAATAATTTTATTCACACTGGACAAGATTTGTTATTTTTACTGGAAAATAAAAAATAAAACATACTAAAATAATTTTAAATGTGTTTTATTTTTACTGATTTATATTCTTAAAGAAAGAAAATGACATAAAATAATAAAATAAAAATTAAATAAATACCAATAATAGTTTTATTCACATTGGAAAACAAAATAAAATGAATTTAATACAGTAAAATAAAATAATGAAATAACTTGTATTAATTCAAGTTATATCTCCCCCCCCCCCCCCCCAATTTTATTTTTAAAGAAAGCAAAATAAAATAAAATAATTTTATTCACACTGGACAAGAAAATTTAATTTTTATTATTTTTACTGGAAAATAAAAAAATAAAACATAAAATAAAATGTGTTATATTTTTACTGATTTGTATTCTTAATGAAAGAAAAAGAAAACTAACATTACATTGTACATTGGACAGATCTTTATTTACTGTGTTAATGTTGAACTTAATGCCTGTTGGAAACTGATCCGTGTTGCACTTTTCTGCTTGAAACAAAGTAAAGCTCCATTTTCACTCACAGCAAACTCAGTTCACTGTGAGAAACTCGTCATCTCCTGCAAATCAATAACAAAATGACACAAGCATCACAATTCTCCTTACGATTTTGATAATAATATGAATGACATTCATGAAAAAATCTGCTATTTTCTGGTGTAATGTGTGTATCCCACCATTTCTCATCATATCACCGCAGTACTCCTCACACTCCTTCTTGCTATAGAATTTATTTCCGTTGCCTTTGCAGCCTCCATATTTGAAGGACACACACTTCCCTGTGGCTGAGTCGAAGGCCCACAGGTCTGAGAACACTTTACAGGGACCAGAATCCATGGGTAGCTTACAGGCAGCTGTGGGACCAAATACATGTGTGTATGATAAAACTACACAAAGGACAGATGCATTGGGTGCAGGTCGCTCACTTCCACACACACACACACACACACACACACACACACACGCTCATGCTCACCCTCAGTGCGGCAGCTCTGCAGACACTCCTTTTCAGTCACAAAGTTGTTCTGGTTCCCCATGCAGCCTCCAAAGGCGAACATCTGACAGACCATGATGGACGAGTTGTAATGGTAGCGCTGCAACATCCCAAAACACGGACCTGAATCTGGCTGGGACTTACACGCTTCTACACACACACACACACACACACAGGACATTTTACTATAATATCAAAGCAATATTTAAATCTTTAATTATAATAACTTTTAAATTATATTATATATTAAAAGCATAACAACAAAGGAATAACCCCCCCCCCCCCCCCCCAAAGATTTATTATTCCATACTCTGTGTCTTTTTTTCACACATAATTAAATTATGTGAGATACACTACCGTTCAAAAAAATTTGGGGTCATTAGGATTTTTTTTTTTTTGAAAGAAACTAATACTTTTTTCAGTAAGGATGCATTAAACTGATCAATAGTGACAGTAAAAACATTTAAAATGTTACTAAAGATTTCTATTTCAAATAAATGCTGTTCTTTTCAACATTCTATTCATCAAGGAATCCTTAAAAAACAGGTATCATGGTTTCCACAAAAATATTAAGCAACAAAACTGTTTTCAACATTGATAATAATAATTAATAATAATGATTACCACCAAGTCAATAAAATTGTAATTGAAATATTCAGTTGAAATTAAAATAAAATTTCACAATATTATGTAATATCAATACTACTTTTTACTGTATTTTTAATCAAATAAATGTAACCTTTAAATCAAAACTTAAAATCAAATTTTTGAACTGTAATGTATATTTAAAATTTTTGTTTCATCTTAATATGAAGACATTTTTTTCATTATATATATAAGTAAGGAGTAATTGACGACGGGCCGTTGAATTATTAGAAAAATAATGCACACAAAATAATGCTTCTAATAATTATTTAATAATAATAATTATTTTTCTAATAATTCAACAGCCCGTCGTCAATTATTCCTTACATAATGGTTATAAATGAAGGCAGCACATACAGTAAGCAGCACTATTGCTCACCAGGTCCTCTGAACATGGGCATTTCGTCACCTGATCCCTCCTCAGGGGTCTGCAGGACCACATTCCTCCTCGCCCTCTATTGAGATCGAATCACATGACAGGATTATTAATGATAGTTCTATCAGTTACATAAATAATTCTGCCAGATATGAGTCTGTCATTATGTATTCACCCTCAGGTGTTGTTTGTCTGTTTGTATGGATTCAGCAAACCATTATGTTCCACAAAAACCAAGTGTGGAACAACATGAGAGTGAGTAAATGATGACAAAATTTTTGGTTGAACAATCCCACTTCTGTCTTTAAGCTGTTCATTATTTATGGTTTTAGTTTCTTGTGTATGTACGCTGAGGTGATGGTGAGGTTTTCACCTGGATCTGTGGCTCTGGTGTGACCTGCTCACCTGGAACACATTCACCTGATGACACAAAGAGAGGAAAAGCAAAAGTAATGACATCAGTTCTGAATAAAAGTGTGGTTTGCACTGGTTTTTGTCATGAGGGTACCTTTGTTCTTTTTGATAACTATAGTGTCTTCACTCATTCCCCTCTCAGCCACCAGAGTCTTGAAGTCTTCAATGAGAGTGGGCCGCAGCTGCATAGTGCGTCCTACGGGGGGAGGGGGGACATTTTGCTGACGTTTCCATTTAAGTTATAAAAACATTATTGCGAATGTTCATTAAGTGTTCAAAACGTCCAGTTTTTAAATCTTTTAACTAATTGTTTTTAACCTTTTTTTCTTGGTTATGTGAACATTAAAGGGTTAGTTCACCCCAAAATGAAAATTCTGTCATTAATTACTCACCCTCGTGTTGTTCCAAACCCATAAGATCTTCATTCATCTTTGGAACAAAACAAATTAAGATATTTTTGATGAAATGTGAGAGCTCTCTGACCCTGCATAGACAGCAATGCAACTGTAATGTTCCCAGGTCCAGAAATGTAGGGACATCGGTAAAACAGTCCATGTGACATCAGTGGCTCAACTTCAATTTTGCGAAGCTACGAGAATACTTTTTGTGTGCAAAGAAAACAAATAACATAATTTATTCAACAATTCTTCTCCCCCGAGTTACTGTCTTCTGCCATTTTGGAGAGTACCCAAGAGCGTAATCAATGTAATCAGCGTCGTTTACGGTTAGGGGAAAGCGCGCGCATGCGTTGTGATACTCTCCAAAATGGCAGAAGACGGTAACTCGGGGGAGAAGAATTGTTGAATAAAGTCGTTATATTTGTTTTCTTTGCACACAAAAAGTATTCTCGTAGCTTCGCAAAATTGAAGTTGCGCCACTGATGTCACATGGACTGTTTTACCGATGACCCTACATTTCTGGACCTGGGAACATTACAGTTGTGTTACTGTCTATGCAGGGTCAGAGAGCTCTCACATTTCATCAAAAATATCTTAATTTGTTTTGTTTTTGATAACTTTTAGATTACTTAACTCATCTATCACATTGATTTAAATAGGATAATCTTGTACCATATTGATATAAAAATCCAAATAGTATGAAAATATATTCCTCTTGTTGTTATTAACATCATGAAGTGCATTAAACTTTATATTACGTCAAGGTTTCCCAAACTGTGGTTCATGAAGAAAGTGCAGGGGGTTTGTGAGTTTAAAGGGATAGTTCACAGAAAATTGAAAATTCTGTCATTAATTACTCACTCTCATGTCGTTCCAAACCCATAAGACCTTTCAAGGCCCAGAAAGATAGTAAGGACATCGCTAAACAGTCCATGTAACATCAGTGGTTCAACCGTAATTTTACAAAGCTACGAGAAGACTTTTTGTGCGCAATGAAAAAACAAAAATAACGACTTTATTCAACAATTCTTTGCAAGGCATGCGTGTTGTGCTGCTGACGCAGAACACGCATGCGCTGTGTCTTGTTTACGTGCAGAGGAAAGCATATGCATGCATCGTGTGGTGCTTTCCATAATGGCGGAAGACGATAACTCGGGGGAGAAGAAATTGTTGAATAAAGTTATTATTTTTGTTTTCTTTGCACACGAAATAATTCTCGTAGCTTCATAAAATTACGATGTCTCTACTACGTTTCTGGACCTGGGAACATTTCAGTTGCATTGCTGTCTATGGGAGGGTCGGAGAGCTCTCAGATTTCATCAAAAATATCTCAGTTTGTGTTCCAAAGATGAACGAAGGTCTTACGGGTTTGGAACGACATGAGGGTGAGTAATTAATGACAGAATTTTCATTTTTGGGTGAACTATCCCTTTAATTGGAAGCTAATTAACTATTTATTTTAAAAACTCAGGGGTACTTGAAGTAAATATATTAGGTGAAAGAGGTTCAGATGACAGGTTTGGGAATCCCTGCATTACATTTAAATAAGAAATAACATGAATTTGTGCATTTTAAGGTGTTTGAAAGAAAAAAGCCTCCCAAAGCTATAGTAATACATGGTTAAATAACCCACTGAATGATAATTAAAATAAAAAGTAATGTGTTCATCAGTAGCTGATGGAATGTTGAAACACTTCTTAAACCTGTAATGATTTTTGTAAATCCAGTGGTCAAATGCTGTGTGTAATTATGTAATCAATTAAAATGTAACTGTAATCTGATTACGAGTATTTTAAAATGTAATATAACCTAATTACAAGTACTTAATTTTTGGAATCTGATTAAGTAATGCAGATTACATGTAATCGGTTACTATCCAGCTCTGTTTATAAATGTTTTGTTGATGTTTTGAAAACATTACTAAAGACATTTAACAAACATTCTATTAACATTACTGGAAGAATGTTAGTTCATAACTTTTAGAGAAATTTTACAGAACATTGGCCAAGCTGAGAATGTTCCCTTCAGTTCAGGTGTTCAGAACTGAAAAATATTTACTGAATACTGTATTATATATTCCATACTCATGCACCATTTTTTTAAAACAGTAAAGATTATCTCATGATTCAAACAGCAGTACGCCACATTGTTATCACATGACCACATATTGCATGTAAATGGCATTAAGGTATTTATAAATATTAATTAACATTACAATTTTGTGGGTAATATTAGCTCAAAAAAGGTAGTTTAGATGCATTTGAAAATCCCCAGAATTGATTTGAGATCAAATCTGAGATCATGAAAGACCAAATCTTAATGCTGTCCAAGAAGAAAACTGATGTTTTACCATAGAGTTTAACAGATGTGGATTTTTCACCGCTTGGTTTTTGTTTATACATCACCACCAGTGCGTACTCATCGTAGTTTGTGTGGACCACGTAGGCGTCCATATCAGCATTCCACTCTACATGAGCAAAAACACATAAATGGTGAAATAACAGTAAAATGACGCTCTGTGATTAACATCTGTGGTGCTGAACTCACTGGCATTGTGGTAATGAAATCTTCCAGGTGTTTTGGTCAGCTGATATTCTCCACTGATGGATTTACAGGTGCCATGTCTTGCAAAATAAACAAACAATGCCTGTCATACAGGGTATCATGACACACAGAGTTTGTTGATTGGATTTGATGTAACTGTGTGCTGTACCTGCGGCTGATGCGGGTCATGCTGATGGTCTGTGTCGAGCCACTGGACTGCAGCTCCAAAGAGCCGATGGCTGCGTCTCCCTTATGATGCTTCAGCCACGGGCATGTGGACGCAATCGCAATATCATACCATTTGCCCATGAACTTCCAGAGGAGACGAGGAGGTCAGATTAGGAGAAAAAAGGTCAATTAGAGTTTCAAATGCAGGTGGATATGGAAGTGTTAGAAAGATCATATCATTGGCCAGATTACAATAATATTTATAGCAATAATAATAAAATAAAATGTGGTGCAGGGCTCTGCATTGGATCATTATTTTTGAATAATAGCCAGTTATGCAAACATCACCTTAACACTAGCGAAGACCTACAAATTAACATTACATTTCTATTTTTTATTTATTTATTTATTTACTTATTTATTTGAGGTTAACTCTATATATTTCAGCTGTATTATTATTATTATTATTATTATTCAATTAATATTTAATTTTTCAAACTAACAATACATTTCTATTTTTTAAAGGTATTTATTTATGTATTATGGGTCAAATATATATATATTTCAGCTGAATATTTAGCATAATGCTATGATTATATATATTACTATTATCATTATTATTATTATTATACAATTAATATTTAATTTTACTTTCAAATTCACTAGTGAAGACCTACAAACTAACATTACATTTCTATTTTTAAGTTTTTTTACTTAAAGTTATTTATTTATTGTTTTTAAGAGGTCAACTATATATATATGGTTTGGCTGAAATTCTGACAAATAGAACATTAATATTAGCATGATTTTATTAAATATTCCAATAATATTTTCAGTATGTAAGAGTCAAAAAGAGTTTCATCTACAGTTTTTTTTTTTTTTTTTAAATTTTTTTGCAGAGTGACTTTATATAATAAAGGTTTTGAATTCACAAAACAAAACAACAAAACAAAACAAAAAACAGATTGTCTCTGCAACAAATACCATACCCTTTAAGGCTCGTTCACACCAAGGATGATAACGTCTCGGTTATGTATGTAACCCTCGTTCCCTGAAGGAGGGAACGGAGACGTCACATCAGTGACCGACGAAATAGGATCTCGCCAGAGAGACCAATCCACTTCGAGTATAATTAAACGAACCAGTGGGCACTAGCATGTGGCATTCGCATCTGGCTGCCACACCCCGCAGCTGCGGGTATAAGAGCCAGCAGGTGCACCGCATTAATTCATGCTTTCAGAATCAGAATGAGCTTTATTGGCCAAGTATGTTTACACATACAAGGAATTTGTTGTAGTGACAGAAGCTCCACAGTGCAACAGAAAGACAGCAACAGGACAGGACACCGATAATAAAAGAATAATATCCAAATATCCAAATAGGCAATGTACAACACAGCAAAAACACAATATATAATATAGACAATTATGTATGTACAGGTCAAGTATGTGCAAATTTGAAATGAGAAATAAAATAAAATAAGTGAGTG